>CM017781.1:45065781-45129363 GCA_008121275.1 Drosophila lowei | reverse complement strand
AGCAAGACTGGCACTATTTGCCACGATGTCGCATAACTCGGCTAACATGGCCGACTATAGATAGGAAGCGCACCTCTGAGCTCTGCAAACTAGGCAGGAAAAGGTGCAGCGCAGTCATACGATCCCTCACAGAATATTGGCTAATAGGCACCCACGTTACCAGACTGGGGGCCCCACATAATGATTCTTACAGCTGTAGAGACGAAGAATAGGAGGAGACAGTGGAGCACCTGTTCTGCTCTTGTTCTGCTCTCAGCAGAAGAAGCCTACAACATTTGGGCTCGCCCTTCTTAACCCATATTTTCAGAGATGTCTACATTGTGTCCCAGGAAGATCGCTTGTGAGAGCATCTGGATGGGATAATTGCTGAAATGAAGTCTCACAACGCAGGAAGGGAAATATCCCAAGCGGTATTACAACGGGCCGAAACCGGCCTAAGTGCGACGGGCTCCGAGCGAGCCTGGCAGCCGCCTCTACCTAACCTAACCTAACCTATTCCGTTATCTTCACCCCTTCTCGGTCTTGCTCGTTGACTCTCTGCATGCCTCCTAAGAAATTAATCGTTCATCTTTTTATTCTTATTCATTATCCATTTGCTTTTATATTTAAACTTTTTCTTTTTTATTTCTATACATATTTTTGTATGTTTAATATCAAGTTAAAATTTCCTCACTCTTTAATATAGGTCAATAAACTGTAAAATATTCAGCTAGCCAAATGTCCCAGAAGATCCCATAGGAACGCAAAGGGGTCATTCCGTTTATTTTAGTTCGTGATTTAGGATTGACTAAAGAAGGGAGGGTTAATCCACCCACAATGAAACCTGAGGCGTGGTAAAGCGTTCCCGAACGAGGCGAAGAAAGTACAAACTCGAGTTACGTGTCGATGCAATTTTAGGTCCTTCATGAATATTGTCGTAGTACGCATATTTAATAATAAGGAGGACAAGATAACCACCCCAAATTGCCGACGAGCATCCCAGCCGGGACTGACAGCGTGCGCCCTTCTCCCATTCCCCAACATCTCGCCTGGATCGTTACACAACCTAAATCGATTGGAGCGCCTGCTTCTCATCTGCATACATCGGAATCATTTGCTACTCCGAGTGGTCATGCCTCACCGTTAGCAGCAAGTCCGCCAACGGCTGCTCCGGTGTTTTAACACCGAACAATGATCAATTTTCGAGCATCTAAGTTCCCATCAGCATCTATCCCATCCCTGTAGTTCCATCCTACCATCACTACCGACGGCACCGTGGTAAGTGCTCCCAGTGCGGGTGTGGTGGTTGCTGGGGATGTATATACTGTTCCTGCTCTACGTGTCGCTGCCGATGCTTCTGCATCAGGACCGAAATCTGTTTTTGTAGTTGCTCCACCATCTCGCTCTCGCTCGGGACTACAACTTGGAGCAGTGGTCAATCGGAAAGTAGTATGTGTTTCCCGTCTTATACCCGAGGCTACAACGGAGGAAGATATAAAACATTTTTGCTCTAAACTTAACGCTTCGCTAGATGACATAAGTGTGAGTAAATTTACATGTAAACACAAGCACAAAATCTCATCCTTTAAAATTTTACTCCCTTATTTATTTCTTTCTAAATCACTAGAACCGGCTATATAGCCTGAGCATACAATTATGCACGAGTTTCTATTCTAGCCTGAGTCCCAAAATTACCGACCCTGTTGCTTCAAAAATTAGGAACATTTTTCTATTCACTATCAGAACGTTTGCAGTCTATTAGGCAAATTGAGTCAAATTGATACAAACAGTGTGTTTTTTGACTTCGACGGCATCGCTTTAACTGAAACCAGGCTAAACTTTTCTATCAATGATCACGAAATGAATCATTGAAAATTATAATATTTATAGAATAGACCACCCATCTTTTGCTGGCGGGGCTCTGATTGCAGTCAAAACTGATTTCTCATCTGACTTATTCTCATTCAATAACATGCATGGAATAGAATTTTTGCAGTCAAAGTTCGTATCGTGGCGGCATTTTTCTATTTAATGTGCTTTTATATTCCTCCCAGGTCTGATGCCGAGGTTTACTTAAACCACCTCTCTGCAATTAACACTGTTGTATCTGCATTAATGATCAAATTATTGTCATCGGGGACATTAACCTACGATTTCTTTCTTGTCTGCCTTGCGAAGACGCTAACCTGTTGCTTCCCAATTGCCACAATGATTTTTTTAATGGGCTAACGGATATTTCCTTTGTCCAAAATAATGCTGTTAAAATAATAAGGACAGACTTTTTGACCTCATGTTTGTTATTGATGCTTTCTACCAACGGTATCCAGAGCGAGCCCAATATCACTTCCTGAAGATCCTTACCATCCAACTCTTTTATATCCCTTGAGTGTGTCCGATCAAGTGGTGCTGACAGTTCCATGGCACCTTGCCGCATAAATTATTTTCGGTAAAAAATTTTATTGATTTCAAACTTCATCTCCCGCTTGTTGATTGGTCGATTCTTTAATCATCACCGAACATCGACGCATTTGAAAACGATTTTTATAATATTATCTATTCCGCCTCTAAAAGGTTTGTGCAGGAAATCACTGTAACTGTATCTTCCAAGTCCCCATGGTTCTTCAAGAATTTTTCGTACTTAAAGAACAGAAAACCCAGGCGCTATACCAGAAACTGGCTCCATGACTGTCTTCGCTCAATATTCCTCTGCTCGTTCTCAATTCCTCACCGTTAATAGTTATTTCCGTAGCGATCCTAAACAATTATTTTCGTTTCCCTTCACTATCACCTTCCCTTCACTATCAGAACAAAACAGAAGCTTTTGCTGTTGGTATTGCAAATTTATTTCCTACATTTTTCCAAATAACATATTAGTCTCATATTTACAACTCATCCACTCGTGTCCCTACCATCTACCTCACGCTAACAGCATTTTTCTACCTATTTTCGTGAAAAGCGTGGTCTATGGACATATCGTTTTCTGCAGGTCCAGATAATGTACCAAATTGTATTTTAAAACACTGTGCCCAGTCCCTTTGCCAACCCTTGACCTTTCTCTTCAACCTCTTTTGGAACATTCTTGGCTGACAGAAATTTGGAATGAGTCCTACATCATTCCGCTTCACTAAAAGGTTCAAGATCTAATATTTAAAACTATCGTGGTATCGCAAAGCTTTCCGCCATCCCGAAGCTTCTTGAGTTCCTGGTCACTCGGCAGCTTGTAACGAACCTAAAAGGGTTCCTACCGCTTCTCCCAACGTAGAATAATACATATATACACGAAAGCTAACGTTGCCCGCCAACTGGCAAATCCATAAGTCACCAAAACGGCGAAATGGGGCGACGCGGTACTTTTCAATATAGCTGGCACTTAATGGCCGGCATATGACCGGGGCAAACAATCACCCGAGACTTGCGAACTGACCGGCCCAGAGTACAGACGAATTTGTACCGGACTGCAGCCGGAAACTTACGAAGAAACCCGGCCTCGAATGGGCCATCAAATTGAAGAAGAGACTTTATGAAAGTGCTAAAAGTATTTATAATAAATAGTATCCATATTATCAAATAATATCAACCGCGTAAGTCATTTCAAAGAAGCCGAGGCAACGACACCACCCCACTCCACGTCCACATACACCATCTGATACACAACACTAGCAACGCCCGCCCAAGCCCCGATCCATCCCTCTACGACAGGCCAACCCCGACGTCTCCCTTGAAGTTCCATCCATTTCTACAAATTTCTTGTGGATTGACCCCTGGACGTGACTGAGCTTACCTCAGCCTGAAATAGGTCCATCACAAGTGGCGCCCAAGCAGGGACCTAAGGGAACGTCAACGAGGGCTTGTGGAATAAAACCCCACGGCCCTAGAGACAAGGAAACAGCACGAAGAAACCCCGACTCGCGCAAATACCAAAGGCACGAGTTGCGCAACGAGCAGACAGGAGATAAGCGCAAACAGCGCCGTCACCCCGAGGAAGAAATTCGAAGAACCGCGAAGCTCGACACAGTACAGAAGGAAAAGCAAGCCCAGCGAAAGCCAACTCAAGTAACAATCCGAGCGATAATCCCATACAGAGGCCAATTTCAACCCAGACTTTGTCGCCAACCCAGGGGTGAGTACCGGCTGGATACACAAACGCCGCCGAGAGGAGCTGGAGTCCTTCGCGGAGGAATTCGGATTCAGCCGCGAGGGCAACGTGGAAGATTTGCGGAGAAATTTCGCCGAACTAGTCGCCGGGCCCCTCTAACACGATGCCTGGGTCAGGTTGGCGGAGCTCGAGCGACAGTACGCCAGATCCCCAGGACGAGCCTGATCGCCACAGCCCGACACCTTCGGCGCTAACGGAGAAACGGAAGACCGACCCAAACTCAGCCTACAAGTTCCCGGAGTTATGGGGGCAAAATCGAACCGCCTCACGATAGCCATCTTCTGGGCCCCGTCTCTCAGGGCCAAGGCCTCACCGACAGCAGGAGGGAACACAGACATTACTACAGTCACGCAGCACAGATGGCGGAACGGATTCGGAAGTGGGGAATCCAGTTCGACAGGTAGGATGACCCACTGTCTTTCGTTGAACTGCTGGAAGAGCGCGCCCTCTCGTACGGGATAGACATGAACTACCTGCCGCGAGCCATGGCAGAACTCCTCACCGACCGAGCCAACCGTTGGTTCCGCACCAGCCGACTCCAGAGCGCCTCATGGATCGATTTCCGCCAGGAATTCCTAGCCTTTTTCCTGCCTCCCCGGTACTTCGAGCAATTGGAAGACCAGATCAGAGACCGCAAACAAGCGGTGGGCGAACCATTCAAGGATTTCGTCATCGAGATCCGGTTGCTCATGCACCACGCTAATTACGACGCCGCTAAAGATCTTAACCGGATCTATGACAACACTCTCCCGGCGTACCAGCTGTACGTGCGAAGACACGAACTGAGAAGTCTGGCGCAACTGACGATGTTGGCCACAGAGTTCGAGAGTATCCAGGAGCGAAACATACCGGCGACCCTCATCCCCCCTCGACAACCACCAAGGTACACACGACCAGCGGCACAACAAGTGCAAAACGAAGGCGGGACGAATCGGGCCCAATTCCGAAAACCTCACTGGAACACCCTGAACCCGCAAGAAGGCGCGCACCAAGCCGGCGCTCCAGCACAGGAAGCTTCACATCCAATGATCACCCGCACTATCGCCAACCCACACGCAGCCTGTCGACGCTGCGGAGAAGCTGAACATGTTTCGCGACTGCACCAACTCCATCGATACTCTTCTGTTGGGAATGCGGCAAGCGCGGAACACGCACCGTGGACTGTTGCCGCCGGAACCCGTCGGGAAACAACTCGCGTCCCCAGCTGACACGGGAACAGCCGGGCACGACGCTTCCTCAGACAACCAACTATTGAACCCCTTAAAAGTACACGACGGCCGGTGGTGGCGAGTGACCATCGGAGGACGGCGCACGGAAGCCACGGTCGACACCGGGGCGTCAGGAAGTTTCATCAACGCCGACCTCGCCCGCCAGCTCGGCCACGATAACGACCTGCGGACGCAGGCGTCCCCGATCCGCCTAGCCGACGGCTCAGCACGCGAGATAACTCAGATCTTGCTAGCGCGCGTCAAACTGGATGGGCAAGAGGTACGGATGCCGCTCTTGGTACTGCCCAACATGCTAAGAGTAGGTCATCGCAGGGATGGATTTCCTGTGCGCCATCGAAACCACAATACAATGTGTGGCACCACAAAACTCCATCTCCATCTCCAAAACACGCCGCCCCCATCCCAATTACGCCCCCAGGACCCACGAACTCCAGACCCCCGCCGCCAACGAATTCCCCCGACACGACACGAGACACAGGCACAAGGAACCAGGAACCCAGAACCCACGGCCACGACGAGGCACACTAGCCCCAGGCCCCACTCCGAGGAACCCAAAGCCAAACAAAGCAACGAAGAAAGCCGGGTCTCTGGGGGCACCGACGCGGTTCCACCGTGGGGAAGGGCAGGGCCCTCAGGGTGACGGCTACGGCGACAGCCGAGCGCAGCGACGAACAGGGCACTGACCGCCCTTTCTTACGAACGCATCGACACCGCCCTCGGCGCGACGACCCTGACACCGACCGTTATTGCCGCCACTCTCGGGCGGGAACGGGAGGCGATCACCGCCACACGAGGGGCATCAATCAGATTCCCCGGCCGCTTTTTTGGAATACGCCATCGATCGTCACCGACATCATGCGTTTCGGGCGCTTTACCGTACGGCAAACGGCAACACGCCTGGAGCCATGTCGGTGGCAACTATCGCCGGCTGGCCGTTGGTCAAACGCTAGCATCGAGACCCGCACGTTCGTACATACGCTGAGTACAACGTCAGCGCAAAGCACCAGGACACACACGAGCACCCCACCCCTGATCGACGCACCCGCCGTCGTCGCCAGCATAAGCAAATACACTCGCGAAGTCGAACCACCAAGCGCATTCGACACGACGATCCTCCCCGACAACCCCGACCACACTTGCGACCCAGGAATCGACGAACCACCGGAGGACGATTCGGAACGAATCTCCGACCCATGGCCTCCCGACATCGCGCCGAAAATACAGGAATTTCTGGACGAGGAACTGCCAACACTCGCAGGCCTCCGAGGGACGACGGATCTAACAGAACACACCATCGTCATGAGGGACAACCGACCCATAAAACAGCGGTAATACCCGAAAAATCCAGCCATGCGGCGGATCATCGACGAACAGGTCGACCAACTGATAGCAGAGGACCTAATCGAACCATCCCGAAGCCCCCACAGTGCGCCAATCGTCCTGGTCGGTAAAGGACGGGAGATGGCGCATGTGCGTAGATTACCAACAGCTAAACGAACGTTCTATCCCGGACGCATACCAGCTGCCCAGGATCAACTACATACCATTGACTCCGAAATACCCGCCATCACGACCTGTACCTGAAAAACGGGTACTGGCAGATACCAATGGCCCGCGACAGCCGGGAAGCCACGGCATTCACGCGATACCCGGCAGGAGGACTATACCAATGGAAAGTAATGCCTTTCGGTTTACATTCCGTAGGAGCCACATTCAACGGACCCTCGACGCCGTTATCAGCGCGGACATGGAACCGTTCGCATTCGCATATCTCGACGACATCGTCATCGTCAGGAAAAACTTCACGGAACACCTGAACAACGTGAAAGACGTTTTCGCACGACTACACCAAACCTACGGATCAATACGGACAAGTGTACCTTCTTCCCAACGCCGGATGATAAAATACCTGGGACCACATGATCCAGCAAAAGGTATCCACACGGGCCCCGACAAAATCGCGGCCGTACAAGATCTGAGGCCGCCGACCAACCTGAAGGAACTACGACAATGCGTAAGGCATGGCCGGTTGGTACCACCAGATTGTCCCAAACTTTGCCACCGTGGTCAACCAATGTCGCTGCTGCTGAAGAAAGGAAAAACATGGACGCAGGGTCAGAAAAAGCAAGACGCTTTCGACAGGCTGAAGACACTGCTAGCCACCGCCCCAGTACTCGCCTGCCCAGACTTCTTCAATCAAGTTTTCCTGCAAACGGACGCCAGCAACCTTGGAGTAGGCGCATTCCTCACCCGAGATCGAAGGAAACAGCGGGTCATCGCATATGTCAGTCGACGCGCCAACAAAGCAGAGGAAAACTACTCGGCCACCGACATGGAATGCCTAGCCGTCATCTGGGCAATCCGAAAACTGCGATGCTACCTCGAGGCCACCGATTCGATGTGATCACCGACCACCTCGCGCTAAAGTGGCTGAATACCCTCGAGCCCACTTACGGTAGAGTAGCAAGATAGACGATCGAACTGCGGCAATATCAATACGACGTGCATTATCGGGCGGCAACCAGGGCATGAAGTCGCGGACGCGCCCTGTCCAACCACTGGAAACCCCTCCCCGCATCGAGGAAAGACAACACGGCATGCACCTGGCTTAAACAAAGGGATCCAGCAAGTCCAAGACGAACCCTTGAAATACCCGGACTACGCGCATGAAATGGGCGGCTATACCGCTATCTAGGACACGGAGCCGGCGACGACGACCACATACCATGGAAACTATGCGTGCCCAAAACGGCCGAACGAAATTACTCCGCAGATGCCATGACAGACCAACAGCGGGACACCTTCGCGTCCGGAAAACCATCCTAAAAGGGACAACGCAACGATATTACTGGACTACCCGGACGTGCGACCCGGTACGTGCGGGGCTGCGTAAGCTGCCAAGTTCAAGGCCACGCAGCGCAAGGCCGTGGGCAGGATGTCACACGCAAAGCCGAAGAACCCTTCGTCACCCTGTGCGCCGATTTCGTCGGACCATTACCACGGTCAAGCTTGCGGGACACCACCATCCCCTACTGGTATTCTTCGACACTTTCTCCAATTGGGTCGAACTGGTACCCCCTCAAGAAAGCGACAACGGCGAAACTCAGACGAGCGTTCAGAGAACGAATACTAAAAAGCGGCTTCGGCGTGCCGAAACTATTCGTCTGCGACAACTAACCCTTCACCAGCCGATCGTTTAAAACATTCCTGCAGACCGCAGGCTGTTGGAGCTTCAACACACAGCCCCGTATTGCCCCAAGAAAACCCGACGGAGAGGCCAATCGGACTGTGAAAACGATGATCGCCCAATTCGTCAGCGACCATCCAGAACACATGGGACGAACTCCTACCCGAGATGACATTGGCAATCAACTCCAGCGTCTCAGGACGATCGACCAGCCCTGGTTTCCTCCTGCGGAAGAGAACCCCGACTCCCGGCACCCTTTACGACGAAGTCACGCCAGGACAGGAATTTTGCAGGAAACGGCCACCAACAAAGCGACGGGCTGAAAGAGTATTCGCCATCGTCCGGAACAACATCAGAGAGCCAGCCAAGGCAAGGAGACGTACAGCCTCCGCCGGCGACTATGGCGCCCGCCATCGGGTCGTTGGTACTACTACGCCAACACCACCTCTCAAACGCCGCCGAGGGCTTTGCGGCCAAGCTAGCTTCAGTTCGACGGCCCCTACCGGGTCAAAAGTTTTCCATCGCCAAACATCGCCAAATTACAACATTGCGAAAGCAGGGAAACAGAAGACCGCGAATATCAACGACCTGAGAGAGTTCCACGATCACGAGCTCGAAACCTACTGACCTACCAACGAGCGCTGACACCAGCCAGAGGAAGCAACGTAACACTACCGGATTCACCGCCGCACACCCGATGGACGAGTCCTCGTAACTCTCGTCGGGGAAGAAAGGGGAGGTGTAACGAACCTAAAAAGGGGTTCGATACAACGCCTCTCCCACGAATAATATGCATATATTACTCGCCATACGAACACCCCCTCTCCACGTAGCTGATCGTCGCACGCCAACTCCGATAACGCTGACCAGACACATCAGGTCGCGCGGACTTCCCTCAGGCCAAGTGACCCATCAGGCACCACCAACCAGAAACGATGACACTGCGGAAGCTTGCGACAAACGCCCGCGGCAGATCCATGAAACGCCAAAACACAAGAAGCAAACCAGGGCGAACCGATCGCTGAATCGGCAAAAGCGAGCCCTACGCGGAAGCACCCGCAGCAACGGCAGGCGTATAAATAGACGCCAGCCAGAACCAGAAGACAACTTACGCAGAACCCGGCCCCGAGCACAGACGTTGTACCGGACTATAACAAAACTTACGCAGAACCCGGCCCCAGTACAGACGTTGTACCGATCTATCAAACTTACGCAGAACCCGGCCCCAGTACAGACGTTGTACCGGACTATAACAAAACTTACGTGTAAACCCGGCCCACCCGACGTAGTATCCATCTAAGAGCTTAAGAAAGTGCTAACGTATTTATAATAAAGTATCAATTATACAAATAATAGCCACCGCGTAAAGTCATTTTTCAAAGAAGCCGAGGCACCGACCCCACCCACTCTACGTCCACATACCATTCGATACACAACGCTAGCAACGCCCGCCCAAGCCCCGATCCATCTACGATAAGCCACCCCCGACGTCTCCCTTGAAGTTCCATCCATTTCTACAAATTTCTTGTGGATCGACCCTGGACTTGACTGAGCTTACCTCAGCCTGAAATAAGGTCCATCACAGCGGTATTGTATTTAGCCTCGCTCATCTCCAACGAACTAATGGTGTCAACGCCGCTCCGCTCAAAACAAGACCGCCAAATGCTGTAACTTCTCGATAGAAGTCAGCTCGATTAACCATGTACATTATGGATTGGGATTCCGCTTGGGTTCATTTTGAAACGTGGAACAATGCGTGGGCTGCGAACGCTTACCAACTCACGCTGTAGAATGGTCCTCAAAGATAGGATGGACGAGTCAAATTTTCCCCTGGTATATCACTGGACATAGACTCAAAATCCACTTCTTCCAAGCTGGTAAAATTAGATTTCAGCTCCGTCAATGATTTCAACAATCCTCTCGCAGATCATATTCATCCATTTGGCGCAGCTTTTCACGATCCATCTCTGTGCGTATGGACTCTGGCCTGTCGAAAATGGCTCTAGCCTTCCGCCTCATAATAAAATCCGCGATGCAGGGAATTGGGTGGTGGCTGCGTTCGCACTAACCCTTTCACTAGATGGGCATCGCCAACTGTCACTGTATCACTATCATTGCCCGTAAACGATCCACTCCTTCTATTACTTTTTACGTTTGCCCATAGTTTTGGCTATAGATTATTGACGCGGGTGTATGGGTCGATCACAGTTGAATAAAAATGATGCAACGCGAGTTCAGACGAGTTTACAACGTTTTGAGTTCACTTTTGCGGCACTTTTTTATTTGTGTATGTCCAAAATGCTATGCGCCGGCAAAGCAACGAAGCGACGACCGAAAAGAACCGACAGTTATGCACAAACGAACGACCAGGATATTTTACACTGTTTCGAGTTCGAATTCGAGAGAGATATGTGCAGCCGGTCACGGAAGCTGGCTGAAGCAAACGACGAAAGGGAGGCGAAGAAGAAACGGACAACGCTTAGAACTCTACGCAGCCGGTCTTGACATTGCGCTGCGCAGCAACAAAGAAACAGACGGCGAAGAGAAACGAAAACAATAGCGGGTCACTAGAACTGCCACGGTCGGCAACAACGATCTTTGGTTCGCTACTTTTCGACAAACCTTCAAGTTAAACCTTCGAATTTGATTTAACGAACTACTTGAAACACTACTAACGACAAGTCCACGGCGATCACGTCGGGGTCACCAAAATGTTGGAAGCTGCCGAGCTTTTCGGCAACTCTGACTCCACATTTACAAATTAAAATTGTTCCGTTGTTTAGGTTATAATTTTGCGTTTATTGTTCGATATTGTTTGCTAAGAGGCCGTGGCCGTGGACTTCGATGTGGGTGTTAGGCGTTTTGGGCGACGAAAAGGACTGCTGACCGACTGCCTCGAAGGAGGAACGATCGACTAGACTGCTGGAAGGGTCGAAGCAGTGGCTTATAAGGAAGTAAGAGCGTTACATATGTGTGTGAGTGTATGAGGCGTACATAGGATGAGCGCGATAACAGCAAAACTTAAGAGAGACGTGACTTAAGGATATTAACGGCTGCTGCTCCGGAACAGCTTTAATAAAGTCGAGCAAAATACTTCCTTACATTTTAAGGCATAAAAAGCCCGTTTTTTCATCTTGCCAGAACTTTCAACCTTCGATGGCATCATGGGGCTTGACACATTAATTGAGCTAGCGCCAATATTAACCTGGGGACAAAAACTTCACTTCGAATGAATCTGAAAAGATCCTGGTCCGCAAGTGCCCCAGCGTCAACTTCACAAAAGTGGACGACATCGAGGTTCCGCCAGCTGTAAAGAAGAATTTCTCAAAATGATGGCCAGTCGCATAAAGGCTTTTGCAGATCAAACGAAATGCTGCCCATTAACACGGCTGTAGTAGCTACGATCAGAATCGAAGATGAAGAGCCAATTTATTAAAAATGTACCCTTTCCCAGCAGGATCCACACTGTTTCGTAAATGGCGAAGTAAAGGACTTATTGCGGAACGAAATTATTCGGACATCCAGGTCTCCGTACAACAACCCATATATGGGTTGTTGGAAAGAAAAAGGAACCGACGACTCAGGTTCAAACAAAAACGGTAAGTCATAGACTTCCGCAAGCTAAGCCACACAAAAACCATACCAGACAAATGGCCGATGCCTAGTATCTCCATAATACTTTTAAATTTGGGAAAAGCAAGATATTTTACAGCCCTTGATCTAAAATCAGGGTACCACCAAATCGTAATACTGGCTGAACGCGTTCGTGAGAGACCTCATTTTTCGGTAAACGGAGGTAAATCTGAATTTTGCCGTCTACCATTTGGCCTAAAGAATGCTTCCAAGCATTTTTCAGCCAGGCCATCGATGATGTGTTGCGGGGAGCATATCGGTAAGATATGCTACGTGTACGTCGATGACGTCATCGTATTTTCGAGGAGCGAGGCAGAGCATGTCAAGGTCATTGACACTGTACTCAGCAGCCTCCATGACGCAAACATGAGGGTGTAAAAAAATCTAATTCTTCAAAGAAAAGTTGAATTTCTAGGATTTGTCATTGTCAACCGAAGGCACAAGAACGAGCCCTGATAAAGGTCAAGGCCATTCAAGAATTTAGACAACCATCCGCCTTTTTTGGGGTGCGATCATTCTTGGGTTTAGCCAGCTACTACAGGTGCTTCATAAAGGACTTTGCTCAAATAGCAAGACCTATCACCAGCATTTTAAAGGGAAAAAAGGTAAGGTCAGCAAACAGCGATCGAAATCCATTCCTGTTCTTTGACGAGGTACAAAAACAGGCCTTTGACAAGTTTGGGGAACATTTTGGCGTCGGAAGACGTTATTCTCCACTACCCAGACTTTAACCAGCCGTTTGACCCTAACCACTGATGCCTCATCCAGTGGCATTGGGGCAGTGCTGTCGCAAAGAATAGACCAATAACGATGATATCTAGGACCCTGAAGACAAAGAAGTGAACTACGCGACCAATGAACGAGTTGCTGGCCATAGTATGGGCACTAGATACACTTCACCATTACCTATACGGAAAGAGCGACATAAACATCTATACAGACCATCAGCCGCTGTTTTTGCAGTTTCCGACAGGAATCCCAACTCAAAACAAAGCGTTGGAAAGCACGAATTGATGAGTACGGCGCAAGGGTCTAAACCTTTGAACTGCTTCAGGAACCAAATAATCCTGGAAGAATCAAGTACCCCTTCCAAGCGGTTTCATCCTCTTCTCGAAAAACACGTCACAAGATTGACTTTGTGAATTATGATACGCTTCTAGATTCCATTAAAGGGAAGTAGTAAAGCCTGGGGTCGTTAATGCCATCCATTTGCACCCTGCCAATACTGGCGTTTGTGCAAAATGACCTGGTTAAAGCCTTTCCGGACACGAAATTCCGGAACTGCAAAGCCCTGGTGACGGATATCACCAATGACGAAGAGCGAAGGGAAATAGTAGTCACCGAACACAATCGGGCACACAGAGCAGCCCAGGAAAACGTGAAGCAGGTGCTGCGCGATTACTACTTTCAAAAATGGAAAGGATAGCAGCAGAAGTTGTAACAAACTGTAGGATATGTCAAAAGGCCAAATACGACAGGCACGCTAGGAACAGGAATTAGGAGTAACACCAATTCCAGCAAGGGTAGGTGAATTGATTCACATTGACGTAATCCTCCACCGCAGGAAAATATTTTCTCACTGCGGTCGACAAGTTCTCAAAGTTTGGAATTACACAGCAAATTGCTTCGCGCACGATCACGACGTAAAAATACCAATTCTGCAATTGGTAAACATCTTCCCAAACGTCAGAACCATTTATTGCGACAATGAGGCAGCCTTTTAATTCAGAGACTATTCGGTCTTTGTTAAAGAACCAATTCGACATTGATGGGCAAATGCACCCCCGCTACAGAGCACATCCAACAGACAGGTGGAACGCCTCCACAGTACCCTACTAGAAATTGCCAGATGCCTAAAACTCCAACGCCAAGTCAATGATACAGTTGATCTAGTCGTTTTAGCGACTTTTGAATACAACCGAACAGTCCACTCGGTCACGAATAGAACACCCGTTGATGTGGTTCATTCAAGCTGTGACCAAGAAGCGATAGAACAAGAACAGCTTGATAGGAACAACCCAGCCAGACAAAACAGGACGTTCGACGTAGGAGGAAAGTCCCAGTGAAAACAAATAGGAGGTTAGGAAACAAACTAACCCCTCTTTGCGCCGAGCAAAGAGTAGAAGCAGATTTGGGGACCACTGTTCTTATAAAAGGGAGGGTGGTCCACAAAGACAATTTGTGGTAGATAAGGAGTTAACTTTTTAGTACCAATTTTACTAGGCCCCTCAACGAGTATTTCCGCCTCCTTATAATCCACCATGGACAACCCTAACCGACTCCAAGCTGACGGACGGACGGTGATATGGGACGAAACATTCCAAATACACCACTCAACAAACCTGACGGAGTACGAGCAGTACGTTCAAGAAACAATAGAGATGACGGATGTATTCCCTCAAACACACATGAGAAAGATACTAGAGACCGATACAAAGCATCTACTGACGCTGTCGGCTGTGTTAGGAGTTCACCACAGACAGGCCAGAAGTTTAAATATTCTTGGCACTGCTCTAAAAGTTATCGCAGGGACACCGGACTTTGACGACCTACAACAGACGCGACAGGTTGAGTACGAACTAGTTAGTGCTAGCATTAAACAAATTACCATAAATTCGAAAACCCAGGCACAGATTAATGCCCTCACTGCAACCGTCAACCAATTGTTGAGAGTTAGTAGGAAGGAAGAAATCAATACGCTCGAACTACAAAAATAATGATAGCCACCACTTTGGCGAAAATAAACATAATTAACCGGGCTATCATTGATAGCGATGATTTGGAGGCGATTTTGAATAAAAGTTCTACCGGTATCAGCGTAACCCAATTAATGGGCGCTGCCAATGTGAGGGCCTTAGTTAACAAAGAATTAATAATATTCGTAATCGAAATGCTTAGACCTAGGACATTTGTAAGAAAATAACTATGTTTCCCCCGCCCATAGCGCGGTAATATTCGAATGCCAGAAAACATCGTAGCTGAGTGCGACAGCAAGGTCATTGCAGTCCGTCTGTCCGTCTGTCCGTCCCTATTAGCGCCTATTGCTCCAAAGACTATAGAGCTAGAGCAACGACATTTTGTATCAGACTTCTGTAATATGTCACTGTTACAAGTGTATTTCAAAACTTCGCCCCGCCCACTTCCGCCCCCACAAAGAACGAAAATCTGTGGCATCCACAATTTTAAAGATACGAGACAACCAAAACGTAGAATCGTAGAAAATGACCATATCTTCTAGACTACTGAATCTGAATTGATCGTATTATTATTATTATAGCCAGAATGAAGAAAACAATTTCATTTTGTCTCACCCTGTCTCTCTCTAACACACACGTATCATAGCCGGCTTTTCATAGCGCAAAACATTAGCGCCTATATCTCAGAGAATATAAGAGCTAGAGCAACCAAATTTGGTATCCACACTCCTGTGAGGTCGGACTTTGACGAGTTTGTTTCAAAATTTCCCCACACCCCCTTCCGCCTCCGCAAAGGACGAAAATCTGGAGCATCCACAAATCTGAGAGACTATTAGACCTGACTGTAGAGCTCTCACTGTTATAAAACTATTAGTAATTTTTCACTGCAGAACTCACTGTTGATAGATCTCTGCTACAAGTGTGTTTCATAATTTCGCCCCACCCCCTTCCGCAGCCTTAAACAACGAAAATCTGTGGCAACCACAATTTTGAAGATAGGAGAAAATTAAAAACGCACAATCATAGAGAATGGCCATATCTACCAGATTGCCGAATCTTGCCTAATCCGAATCAGATCGGATTATTGTTATAGCCAAAAGTAACAAATCAATTTGCAGTGGCTACGCAGCGCCCGTCGACACGTTCTGACTGATTTTCTGTCTCTCTCGCACGCACTCTTTGTCGTTTAATGTAGTCATACTGACTATGTATCGGGTATAAATGTAGAGTTGCGGTCGCAGCAGCAACTCACAACGTTCCCTCGTTTTTTTTGGGTTTAAATCATCTCGAGGATGACCGGATTTTGATCACAGCACAGTAGCCACATTGATCAGATACTGGTGAGGTTGTGTAGCGAGTTTGACAGGTCGGTATATAACAAAAAAAAGTTTATCAAATGTTTAGCATGTAAACTAATTTTACGTTATAAAGCGATAAAGCAAAAAAGAGTCAAAAGTTTAAGTCGGCAGTTTTGCCGGCTCTCTGAGATGGAGCGGCTCTTTTTGGATCAATAACTGATCCAAATTGTTGTAATATTTGAAAATTTTCAATTTCCTCCTGAGCTCGGCAAATCTTTGGCAATCGAAGATCAGGTGTTCGGCATATTCTGTTACATTGCAAATTTCGCAGATGTTTGAGTCGGTTGCTTTGATTTTGTCTAGAAAGACTTTGTCATACGTGTGTTCTGTCATCTGTCTGTTGATGGTTTTAATGCTTTTAGCATTCCATTTTTTAAAAATAATGCCAGGGCTTACTGGGTATATTTGGAAAGACGTCTATGAGGCTGGATCCTTTTGTCCTGCATTTCATTTTGTAATCCTCATTCTATTTGTAAATTAAGATGTTTTTTATTTCCCTGTGAGCCTCCTTGTAGCTGTATTGTACATTGATTGTTACCCCCTCATTTATTGCAGCTTTTACTGCTATGTCAGCCTTTTCGTTTATGGTCACACCCTTGTGACCAGGGACCCATAGAATGTCAAGTCTTTGTATATCAGATTGGTTAATTATGTTGTGAATATCATTCACCAGGCCATCACATAAAATCACAGCCTTTTTGTAACCGGTTTTCTACTTTGTACTTGTGAATGTTTCCACTAGGCCATTCTATGATTCCTATACCACACGTCCTTTTGAACTGAGGCATCTGTTGATAAGATGTTCCAGTCGTCCTTTCTGTACTTGTTTAAAATCTCATAAAAACCTAGTTTTGATTTCCTCCCTCGAATATTCTACATTACTCTTGGTCAAAAATTTGTCTATTATGTGGATTTTGTTACAGGTCTTAAAACTATCACAGGCTTGAGTGTTGACAAAAAAGGAATTAAATTCTCTTAATGTACGTGTGTAACTGGTTTCAGCTTTTGAACGCATTAGCTCGTCGAACATTGTTGGATTGAAACTTTTGACTTTAAGCAGTTCTTTGGCTGTAAGCCATTTAGCCCTAAATGAGGGTGGCATTACGCCAGCGAGGACAAAAATTTCGTGCTTGCTTGTGTCAGGAGGCACCCCAACACACCTTCTGAGTGAGTTAGCTTGCGCTATTTCCATATCTTTGCTTGCTCCAGATCCCATGTCTGAAAAACTTGTAATGGCATATTCTTGTTTTGTTCTAATGAAAGCTTTGAAGATGTTGGTACTTGTCTTAGGTTTCAGCCCTGATTTAATAGTAGTCGCGAGCTGAAGGAGCCTGTTTCCTGTTTTGGTTTGTTCTTTAACCATTTTTACATGGCTGACATTTGACATGTTTGCGCTAATCAGTCTGCCTAAGAAGCGGATATTTTTTCGATTTGGTATTGGCACATTTCCAACAGAAATATTAACAACTCTGACATATCCTTTTCCTACGTTCCTACATAATACCCGTTGGCATAACACAGTGACACCGTGACACAGTTTTCTATTTAACATGTAATATAATACCTCACGACAACACACTAGAAACTGCAGTGAGTTCTGCTGACAATGCACTCTCTCCGCAGGGGGCGAAGACAGCGGTGCAATTGCTGACCATCACAATGTCGCAATTGCCCACCAGACATTAAAATTATACATAATACCTAAACATATATTTTTACAGACTCAGCACTTTTGTACCTTTTGTTACCTATAGGTTAGGTTAGGAAGAGGCGGCTGCCAAGCCCGCTCGGAGCCCGGCACACTTAGGCCGGTTTCGGCCCGTTGTGATACCGCTTGGGATCAATTCCTTCCCTGCAAGTGAGATTTCATGTCAAGAGTTGTCCCATCCAGATGCTCTTATAAAGTTTGCGATCTTTCTGGGACATAACGTAGACATCTCCGAGATGTCGTTCAGAAAGGCAGAGCCTAAGTGTTGTAGCCTCCTTCTGCTGAGAGCTGGACAGGAGCAGAACAGGTGTTCCACTGTCTCTTCCTCGTCCTCGTCTCTGCAGCTGCGGCAGAAATCATTGTGTGGGGCACCCAGCCTGTTTGCTTGGTTCCCTACTAGCCAATGTCCTGTGAGGGAACGTATGACTGCGCTGCACCTTTCCCTGCCTAGTTTGTAGAGCTCTGAGGTGCGCTTCTTATCTATGGTCGGCCATGTTTGCCGAGTTATGCGACATCGTGGCACTATTTGCCACATATCGTTTGTTAGTCGCTTGTATTGCTCTTTTATAATAAGCTTACAGGTGAACATAGGCATACAAATATCCTCCTTATCTTGGAGAGGGGGGGTCGTAGTACCAGATCTGGCCAGCTCGTCCGCCATGCAGTTGCCCTGGATGTCCCGGTGGCCCGGGACCCATATAAGGCTGATAGCAAATTGCTGAGCCATCTCGTGAAGAGATCTGCGGCAGTTCGCCACAGTATCCGAGTTCGAGGAGATCGCGTTAAGTGATCTGATCGTAGCTTGGCTATCGCTGTAGATGTTTAGATTGGTTGCCGTGGCGGTAGCCGTGTGAAGGCAGTACAGAGCCTCCCTGATTGCTGTAACTTCCGCTTGGAAGACGCTACAGTGATCCGGAAGCCTGAAAGATTGCCTTATGTTTAGCTGTTCAGAGTAGATTCCTCCTCCGACCCTGCCGTCTAGCTTTGAGCCATCCGTGAAGATGCTTATGGCCCCGTCTGGGCCTGGGAGTCCCTGGAGCCATTCGTCTCTGTGAGGGATGATGGTGCTGAATGGAGTATCCGTGTGCTCCCTTGGAACTTGATAGTCCGTTCTTACTGGGACAATGTTGTTTTTATTTAGTATGGCTGAGTGACCTATGCACTGTGTCACCCATTGATTTGAGTCTCTTAGACGTATTGCTGCTGCTTCTGCCCGTTCCTTTCCTGCGAAGTCAAGGCTCTGCAGGCATAGGATGGCATTTAGCGCATCATTTGGGGTGGTGCGAAGAGCTCCGCTGATGCATAGGACGGCAGTTCGCTGGACTTTGCCCAGTTGCTTGGTGATCGCCCTTTTTGATAGGGCCGGCCACCACACCGTAACTCCGTAGAGTAGTATTGGTCTAAGTATAGCTAGATATATCCATTGGACAATGCTTGGGTTCATACCCCATCTTAGCCCAATAGCTTTTTTGCATGTGTAGGGTGCTGTCGTTGCCTTCTTCCCTCTATCCTTGACATTCAGGTTCCAGTTAAGCTTCTTGTCAATTACCAACCCTAAGTAACTGGCACTGTCGCTAAAGGAGAGCCTGCATCCTTGTAGTATTGGTGGGTTGAGGGGCGGGACCTTGTATTTATTTGTGAATAATACTAGTTCCGTTTTGAGGGATTTACTCCCCAGGCCGCGCGATTCTGTCCATTCCGACAGTTGCGCTAGCTTTGCGGTCATTAAGTCGCACAGTGTTTGGGGGTATTTCCCCGAGAAGATAATCGCAACGTCGGCCGCATAGGCCACGACTTTGCAGCCCCCCCCTTCCAGGTCACATAGAATCTTGTTGACTGCTATGTTCCACAGAAGAGAAGACAGGACACCACCTTGCGGGGTGCCTCTGTTGACACACCTTGACTGAGCGGACGATCCCATCGATGATGTCACCGTCCTGCATGTGAGCAATTGATCAATGAGCATCACCAAGTGACGGTCCACCACCAGGTCAGTCAGGGCTTCTGTAATGGCGCCCGGTATGACGTTGTTGACGGCTCCCTCGATATCGAGAAAAGCTATTAGTGAGTATTCTTTGAGATGCAGACATTTTTCTACACTCGAGATTACTTCATGAAGTGCCGTTTCCGTGGATTTTCCTTTCCGGTAGGCATGCTGCGCACTTGAGTACAGCTGGGGACTTATGGTTGTCCGTAGTTGTAACCCGATAAGTCTCTCAAAGGTTTTGAGTAGGAAAGACGATAAACTGATTGGTCTAAAGTCTTTCGGGGTTGAGTGTGAGGCTTTACCTGCTTTAGGGATACCGCCAGTATCTTCCTGAAGATACTGTTTAGCCAGTTGATGGCCGTATCCCCGGCCTTCTGAAGTTGGGCCGGGATTACCTGGTCCGGTCCTGGCGATTTAAGCGGGTTGAAGCTGTTTACTGCCCAACTTATGTTCCGTTTTGTAAGGATATGGTCCACCGATTGTTACCTATAAATAAGAATCAATTTTATCAATAAAGTCAGTATCAGAAACAGTACCATAACTGCCTGTCACTCATCTTCCATCGCAATCATCAGAGGCTGTCGCCGTGTCTTCAGACCCTCCCTTGCGCACCGTAGGATACCCACTCCGCAGTCCAACTGGTTCAAGTTCTAGTTGCGACGACCAAACTGTAGACGGTTTATGTACCGTATGCAACCCAGCTTCCTACACACACACACACATTAACATTTGGTGACCCCGACCTTGGTCATCCTTTCAAACTGTCAGACAAGCTACAGTGAAAGGATTCGATCTGGACATCAGATTGAAGCAGTCAACAGGACATCTTCAATAAAAATTTTGCATCAGGCCATACACTTACGGTAGCATCTCCTACCAATAAGTATCACTTTGGCAAATCTGACATATTCAGGTTATCAGCCAACAGAAAAACAGCTATAGAATTCGATTACCACCGAGGCAATCAATTTATCTTGTTTCGTGCGTTCCATAGATTGGAAACAGCACAAATCCCTCCATCCAACACATCACCTGTACTATTACTTTTCTGACCGACAACGGTTGCGATTCGGAGCGTATCCAGCTGCAAAGCAAATAAAACACTCCCAACGGGTCAAAAAGTAATAAGTACAAACAGATAGAATGGATACACGAATTGAGGAAGAAGCTCCCGCTACAATGGCAATGGATGTGCAGCAAGATATTGGTGAGGAAATATCGAGGTGCATTCGGAACTTTAAAAAAAGATTCCCAAGAAAGAAAAAAAAAGGCCTCTTACTTTCAAGCCAAAATATCGGCACTCGAAAATGAGTGGAACCGTTTCAACAAAAACGACTGCAAACTTCGCGATACAGACAAAACGGATGACTATGTAAATTTCCGTGAAGACTTAAGTACAACATGTAAGCAATACATTACGATTTTTACCGAATGCATTGACAAGCTATCGCAGACATCTAGCGTTCGTCTGGAATGTCAAATCGTCCCTAAAGAAACTCATGAGGAACCTCCAGTAGTTCCCAAAGAAAGCGATCTGATCCAGCAGTCCCCGAAGGATTACAGCAAATTGCTTTCACTATGTCGCCGACAAAAGGACATAGTAGAGTCCGTGAAACGAAATTCGAAACAACTTTCAGAGGCGGAAGGACGCACATCAAGCGATTTGATAAAATCACTATGGACTCAAGCACAAGAAGTCCACTTCACCATTCATGAGGAATACGAGGACCCAGTGGAAGGAGGATATGATATGGAAGCCTACCTAACACTGGAAAGTAAGGTACAAAAGAGCATTGGCAAAATCAAGCACAAGAAGTCCACTTCACCATTCATGAGGGAATACGAGGACCCAGTGGAAGGAGGATATGATATGGAAGCCTACCTAACACTGGAAAGTAAGGTACAAAGAGCATTGGCAAAATCAGCCACACCAAACACGGACAACGTGCATTTTTCACGCATCAGCATTCCGAAGTTTGATGGGGATCTATTAAAATGGACCCAGTTCTTTTGACCTGTTCTCATGTATGGTTCATGAAACTAACATGCCTACGGTGAAAAGATGTGGTATCTTAAAACCACCGTTACCGGCGAGGCAGAAAGATTGATCCGACATATCGACCTAAAGGAGGAAAATTTTAAAAACCGCTTGGGAAATACTAGTTGACGCATTCAACAAACCCAGAGATGTTTCAAATACGGTACTGTGCCGCTTCCTCAATCATCAAACAATTAATGACGATCCCAAGTCATCAAAAGAGTTGTACATAGCAACCATAGAATCCCTTGCATCACTAAAAGGGATTGGGCAATCTACATGGGATTCAATATTGATTGCCATTATCAGAAACAAAGGGACATTCAGGTGCTGGACACGATGCTTCAGTTCTTAGAGCAAAGAATTCGAGTTCTAGGAACCAGTAAGATGCCACCAGCATTAAGGAGAGAGCCAAATAGCACGACATGTGCATCAGCAAACACAGGAAGAGCACGAGCACCCTTATGCACATTCTGCAAGAAAGCAAGCCATTGGCTCTACAGATGAGAAGAATTTCGCTCCAAATCTCCATCAGAACGACTAAATTGGGTACAAAACAAAAATGTGCGTTAATTGTTTTTAGAACGAATCACAAAACAAACGCATGCCCAGGTCGAAACTACTTCAAGTGGGAAGAAGCACAATACGATGCTACATCTGGAAACAGCATCGGGTATAGCTACCGAATCAAGAGCACCGACAGTTGGTGCAGCAAGTAACAATAGTTACAATCTACTGACCACAGCAAAGGTGGCAGTAGAAGCCAACAACGGGCAGGTTGCTAATTTCAGAGCACTGCTAGATTCAGGATCACAGATAAACTTGATCTCTGAACGAATGGCATCAATGTTGTCACTCAAACTAAAAGACACAACATTACGGATCGAAGGAATTGGAGGTCAATCAAAGACCAGCAGAGCACGAGTAAATGTGCTCATGAAATCCCTTCACAATGGTTTTACGCAAAGAATTGAAGCTTTCGTATTACCACAGATAATAGCTGATCAACCAGCTCAGGCACTCGATTCAGAGAGCTTAAACGTACCAAGCAAGATCTCACTGGCAGATCCAAACTTCCATAAGCCAGGCAAAATCGACATGCTAGTCGGAGCCGAGCATTACTACTCGTTGCTGCTACCAGATCAACAGCAGCTAAGGACAGGAGGCCCGTTGCTACAAAACACGAAACTGGGATGGATTGTGGCAGGAAAAGTCAAGTCTGCCCACAATTCCTCACCCATTTGTGCAACGGGAGTAAACGAGCTCATGGAAAGATTCTGGACTCTGGACAATCTAGAGACGGAAGACAAACCACGCACTCCAGTGGAAGCACGGTGCGAAGCTCATTTTATAGAAAATCTTCAGACAGCTTCAGACGGCCGGTTTATTGTAAAGCTCCCATTTTCCGAGCACCCTTCAGCCCTGGGGGAGTCGTTGGAAACCGCAACAAAAAGATTCCTAGCGTTGGAGCGGCGAAGCTCAACAGAAACTTGGAAGAGTTATGTGGACTTCATGGAAGAGTATGAAGGACTAGGACATATGAAGATTGTGCCATCATCAAAAGTTCCCAAAAAGCACTACTTCATTCCACATCATTGTGTACTCAAACCTGAGAGCACCACCACAAAGCTTCGGGTAGTATTCGATGCCTCATGCAACTCAGCAAGCGGGAAATCTTTGAACGACATTCTGCAGGCTGGACCCACAGTTCAGAGCGAACTTATGTCCATTCTGCTACGATTTCGAATTCATAAGTACGTATTCACAGCGGACATAGAAAAGATGTACCGGCAAGTGTGGATGAATCCGGAGGATCAATTCCATCAGATGATAGTCTGGAGAAACAATCCGTCCGAAGAGATCAGGTACTATCGCCTGAAAACAGTCACATATGGGACAACAGCTGCCCCGTTCCTAGCAACGAAATGTCTGGATCATTTGGCAATACAATACAAAGACAGACTATAAGTAGGATCATCAACATTAAAAACCGATTTCTACGTTGACGACTGTCTAACTGGAGCAAACACTATTCCAGAGGCAGTTCATGTTCGACAAGAACTAAATAAGATATTGCTACCGTCCGTATTCAAATTGCGCAAGTGGTGCTCCAACAATGAGCAACTTCTCCAAGGAATCCCCAAAGAGGATATTGTAAGCGATGTAAAACTAGGAGAGACACTAGAGCACTACAGCGTGAAAACTCTGGGCCTCATCAGGATGCCGAAGAAGGATACATTGAGTGGACGAACACAGAAAAGCCAGGCTACACGCATCACCAAACGGGTGGTATGTTCCGAACTGGCCCAAATCTTTGACCCACTAGGACTCTTTGCACCGGTGGTAGTAAAGGCAAAAATCTTCATGCAACAACTTTGGGAGCTCAAACTGGATTGGGATGACGAATTACCATTACAACACCAAACCGAATGGAAAGAATACCGGGACGACTTACAAACATTGAACAAAATGCAAATTCCCGGCATATCTACGATGGTAAAATTCCAGTTACCCAAGAACTCCATACGTTTGTAGATGCATCAGAACGAGCATATGGCGCAGCAGTATATGTACGCGCTACATACAAAAACAACCAAGTGTCAGTAAGACTTCTCTGTTCGAAATCACGTGTGGCGCCGACACCCAAACAACCGCTACCACGGTTAGAACTTTGTGCTGCAGTCCTCGGTGCCGAGCTCACAAACCGAGTCCGACAGGATCTGCACATGGACATTAACACGGTTTCAGGATGTTTTTGGAGTGATTCCACCGTTGTGTTATCCTGGATAAACGCATCATCATCAACATACCATACCTTTGTGGCAAATCGAATAGCCAAAATCCAGGCATTAAAAAACCAGTCACAATGGCGTCACGTGTCATCGGCCAACAACGCAGCCGATGTCCTGTCGAGAGGGATCGCAGCAAGCAGACTGGCAGATCACAATCTGTGGTTATATGGACCAGTATTCCTGCACGGATCTCGAGACAAATGGACGAAGGCACCCAACATAGAACCCAGCAATCTTGAGAGAAAGGCTAAACATGTAAGCTTGCCAATCACACCTTGCGCACTTGGGGACGAATTATATACATGCAGACATAGCAACTCGTTTCACAAACTGCAACGCATTGTGGCATATATGTTACGCTTCTGCTACAAAACCAACAGAGCGCACACCATGACGCTCTGCGCAGAAGAACTGGCTCATGCCCGCGCTATAATCCTGCGAACCATACAACAAGTCGAGTTTACAGCAGAGTTAAAACAGTTTCAACGCTATAAGACTGTGGATAGAAAGAGCTCGATCATATCGTTATCACCCTTCCTAGGAGACGATGAGCTCATCCGAGTTGGTGGTAGACTTGAAGAAGCTCTACTTCCATACAACGCAAAACACCCAGTTTTGCTACCATACAATGACCCAATCGTCAAAATGATCTTGCGGGAACTACATGAAGAGAACATGCATTGTGGTGCTCAAGCATTAAGGGCAATTGCAAGACAACAATATTGGATCATCAATGAGAAGACATTCGCTAGAAGCATCATTCACAGCTGTGTTAGATGCACCAAGGCTAGACCAAAGCTGATGCACCAGATCATGGACAATCTTCCAGCACAACGAGTCACACAAGCACGTCCGTTTCTTAATGCAGGCGTCGACTACTGTGGTCCAATCTCGATCCACCATAAGATCCGAGGCAAAAGACCAGATAAGGCATACATCGCCGTGTTCTGCTACTTTTCCACAAAGGCAGTGCACCTGGAGCTGGTAAGCGACCTGACCACAGATGCATTCTTGGCCGCCCTGCGTCGATTCTTAAGCAGACGTGGGAAGTGCCAAACTATTCATTGCGACAATGCAACGAACTTTGTGGGTGCAAACAACCAGCTTAAAGAATTAGAAGACTCTATATTCAGCTCAAAGGCAAGTGCTCTGATCACGAATCATTGCAACAAAAAACAAGTGGATTTTAAATTCACTCCTCCCAGGGCTCCATCGTTTGGCGGCCTCTGGGAAGCGGCGGTAAAATCAGCAAAAAAGCTGTTGATAACAACCACCAACACAGCCTCATTGACATTTGAAGAACTAAACACAGTGATAATCGAAATTGAAGCAATTCTCAATTCTCGACCCATCACTCCAATGTCAAATGATCCCACTGATACAACAGCGCTCACCCCAGGACACTTCTTGATTGGTGAACTATTGACAACGCCACCTGACGTCAATACTGATCATCAAGGAAGAACATTGGTAAAGCGCTGGGAATTGGTATCGCGCCTAAAGTATTCATTCTGGAAACAATGGTCTACAGAATACCTCCAAGAATTGCAAGCTCGGCATAAATGGAAGACCGCTTCACCAAACGTACCTGAAGGATTATTAGCTTTGGTTAAGGAAGACAACCTGCCAGTAATGAAGTGGCCAATGGGTCGCATCGTTAAGACATATCCTGGACAGGACAACCACGTACGAGTGGTTGACGTTAAGACAGCATCTGGCGTATACAAGCGCCCGATCACTCGTCTAGCGCCGCTATTTCCAGAAGATGTGGCAATCAAACGTTCCCACAACGTGATCAGTGACACCACGGAGATTGATGAGCCACCCACACAGCGAACAAACAAATTGTTACCTACATTAACATCAACATTATTAGTGCTGTTGCTCATGCTTCCATTAGCATTGTCATAGTCAATAAATGTGACACAATTCGCAAACAAGCCTGGAATATTCTATGAGAAACTTGGAACATCAAGAATAGAAACTTCTGAGTGGACGATGATCGTATACTATGACTTCGACGGATATGCAACTAATGTCTGTTGGAATATCAGAGTTACGACTAAAAAAATTAAACTAAAAAATTTTCCGGCATGCAATTCCATAGTTCAACACTTTCAGCATGTGTATAACGAGCTACAAACAGGAAGCGTTTTAGTGAAAAACTCTGGATATCATAGGAAATGTAGCAAGCAGTCTTTTGGTGTTCTCGACTCAAAATACGCTGAGGAGATGACTCAAGTAATTGAGGTGAAAGGTGAAAACCAATGAAGACATTCTACTACATCTGCTCCAAAATCAAACATCAATTGTCGACGCGACAATAAACGTAGTCAGAAAAGACAAAGTATCCTCGGATAATCGCCTAAAAATTTTGGAACAGCAAATGACTATTATCAACCGAGAAAGAAGGTCATATCACAGCGATCATCTGACTCAACCGAATTTAAGACTAATAGCACAATTAACCCTGCTCACAACAACTCTCCAACGAATGCAGTCCGACATATCTGATGTCCTAATCAGTATTCATCATCGGAGAATAAGCCCCACGCTGGTGTCTCCCGAGCAACTAAGAGACCAACTCGACCAGATACGGGATCATTTGCCACAAGATCAAGTGCTGCCGGTCACAACGAAAGAGGTGATTCAACTATACAGAATCATGCGAGCCGAAGGAACCCCGACTGCAAAACACGTCATCTTCAAGTTGACGCTACCGCTGGTCTCAACAGCTCAGCTCGAAGTCTTCAGCATCCTCCCAATTCCGTTTTGGGATTCAACAAGCTGGAGTCTGTTTGACCTCAGAACCACCACAGTAACTGTGAACATCCACCGAGACCAGTTCATGGGCACTACCCAAGAGGAATTTCGACGTTGTCTTAAAGTACACAACGAGGAGTTCATCTGCTTTGACCATCAGACGATCTTCTATGTGGACAACCGCTGTGAGTTTCAACTGTTTAACAATAAAACAGCAACACTGTGTCAGGTAACACACACAAAGGCTGATATGGTGTGGCTAAAAACTCAGCATCCAAATAAATGGATCTTCGCAACGCATTCTACTACTATTCTATTCCGTCCACCATAACACTGGAAGGAACTGGCCTACTCTCCCTGTCTCCTGGATGCACTGCTCGCAATACTGAAGTAAGCATCAGCACCTTCAGCACCACAATCAGCGAAGTAAAATCGACCTACACTCGGTTTGGTAACATAAGCCCATCGGAGACAACACCCTCGCCACCAATGGGGCAACTGAAGAACCAGAGATCAGACTTTCTTCAAGAACTTGATGATCTACGCCAGCAACTATCAGCCATCAATAATCACGAGTTGCCACACAATCTCACCACCGTGCAGCACCATCAACTCGATGCCTATGCAGCCCTAGTAATATCAATTCTATTGATTACTGCCTACATTTTCCGGAAGAAGTATCAACTATGGAAACCAAGGCCATCAAATCACGATCCAGCCATGTCATCACCCCCTATTCCCCTTGCACGCCGATTTGCCGTCGACTTGAACGATGGTTGAACACCAGTTCAACGGCCGGGAGAATGTTCAGTCATAGATTTATACTTAATTAATATTACAGAATATACAGTACACTCTCATACACAAATACTCATAAATACAATTGTCCTTGTCACTTCATGTGAATGAATATGACGACACGAAAATCACATTGGCAACTAAGAATAGACAATAGCACTTGTAAACTCGAACCCACCAAAAGGGATCAAGCAATAAACTATTTACTTTATTGCTGCCAAGTACCTAAGTAAATGCACTGGAATGTAACCTCTCGCACAGAGTAAGTGCACCCTATCTAAAAATACACACTCACAAGGAGCCCGTGCGTTCCTTCCCATACAATAAGATTACCACTGCTAGCTATATAAGGATATGCATTTGTTAAATACAATTTGTCTTGTATGTGCTTCTCAAGTTTTGGCTTTGACCATGCCGTTTACTGTCTTGGCTAGGACCGATATCAAGGATATGGGTCGAAAGTTTTTGATATCAGTAAGGTCCTTGTTTTTTGGTATTGGTGCAATTCTGATTGATCTCCATTCGACTGGAAAGTCACACCTAGCCACTCGAAAGTTGTAAAAATTTACCAATTCTCTCTTTGTGTTGGTGTTTAGTGCACTCAGCTTCTCATAGGTGATTAGATCTAATCCTCTTGCTGTTTTTCTATTTCTAAATCTTCCAAGGAGAAGAAAGTGTTTTCATGATCCTTGGTTGAATATATTTCTTCGTCAACATCTCTTTCCTCAGAAGTTATTTGTTTATTTAGGAAGCCCAGATAGAGCCCAGCTTTATCAGGGTCGAAAATCTCTGGGATGTCCTCTTCACAGCTTTTTAGATTGTAAGGAACCTCCAGGCTTCTCTTGTGTTCGAGTTGACATCGATCTCTGTTAACTTTCTGGCATAGCTTAACAGCCTTTTTCCATTTGACCTTAAGGTCAACAGAAAAACAATAATTTTGAAAAGAGGGTTCTAAAGCTGCCTTTTCTGCGACTCTACAAACTCCCTGAACTATTTTGCTAAATTTTCGTCCCAACATAATTTTGGCCATTTGTTTTTAATTTCATAAGTAGCAGCTTTTATTTCCTGTTGGATGTTCTTCGCTAAACTATCCATATCTTTGTTATCCTCAAACTGGCCTAGCTTTTTAAGTAGCCTGTTTTTGGTCAGGAAAGTTTTGAGTTTGTACTGATATCCTGCTGTTTCAAAGGTTATTGGGTGATGGTGGCTGCCTCCTAGGAAAAAGTTTTCACATTTCAATTTCTCTATTTGAATGCCCTTCGTAAACGTTAAATCGAGCACAGACCCTGAAGTTTAGTTGATGTGTCTCTTGAATTTGAGACTGTGATCATTTGCTAGCCTATAGCCAGCGTTTGACATAGCCTGCATGAGAAAGGTTCCCTTTCCACTGTTGATTCTGTCTCCAAAAAAGGTATGTCTTGCGTTGAAATCGCCTGCAATTATGACTCTTCCGAATGAGTCTAAATATTCAAGGAGATTGTCAATTGCTTCTTTGAAGGATGCAAGAGAAAACAAAGGTTCAAAATATACTGAGGTGATAAACAACTTTTCTTTGTTGTTAATGGTACTTGCTATAATTATATCTTGATCTATCTCATACATCAGTCTTGTAATTCTTAAGTCTTTTTTATAGGCAATCGCCACTCCTCCATAACCGTCCTCTCTATGTTTTTCTAACATATTGAAGTTGGCTAGCTTGAAGTTGGTTCGTTTCTCTCTGTTTCTTCGTGTATCTGTCTACACTATGTTCCATATTGCTATCATTTGTACTGGTCCATTTTTTGGATGGATTTGACATGTCACTTGAGTTGACTAAACGAGAAAACATGTCCAACATCTGTTGAATGGTAAATTTGTTTTCTTTTAGTTCTTTGTTTTCGAAGAATGGTACGTGATCACTAGAATCGTTAGTGTATGATTCTAAGTGATAGTGAGGTTTTTGTGAAGGAACAAAAGGTCTCTGCACTAACCTGCTCGCATAGCTATGCTTCTTTAGAACTTCATTTGCCTTAACATTTTTGTTTTGAACATTTCCCTCATCCTTGTCGAATTCTGGATAGTTTTTTTCATAATTGTCTAACAACGAAAAATTTTGATGAATTGAATAAGTACTAAGAACTTCTTTTCGCGCGATTTTTTTGATTGTCATTATTTTGTTAATGTCCATCTCCTTTTCCCATACTGGGCACAACAGTCTGTCCCTAGCTGAGTGATTTTTCCCATTGCAAAGAATACACTTGAGACCAATGCACGACCCATTGCACTCCTCGACTCCGCATTTATTGCACCTCCTAGCTGATTTGCATCTGGCCGAAGTGTGACCAAGTCTGCCACAATTATAACGTTGCCTTACCCTGGGAACATATATGCTTACTTTCATCCCACATATCCCAAAAAGAGATACCTTTTCTGGGATGTCTGAACCCTCGAAACCAATTTTGACAGTTTCTAATGGTTGTAGCATGTTACCTATACCGTTCGAGCGGGTGGTGGTGGTATCCGACACGAAGCACGTGCTGGATCCGGCTTCCATATTCGGTAAAGTAGGGATGGGTTTGAAACTCGCTCGGATACCGGGATCGCAAACATTAAAAACTCAATTATTAATCACGTGCTATTTGACGCTATCCACAACATAGAACACCCATACACTTACAGCGACGGACAGACAGGACGGAACCGGACTAGGCCATAGTGGCGCCTTTAAACGCAGCAGGTGTTGAGCTTGCGCATAGCCCTCCCAACCATGATCGTCATCTCCATCTCCTCGTTTTGACGATCCCTTTGGCCACTATGACTACCTTGACAGGGACGATACCCGACGCATGGCTCCAATAATAACGCTCTAACACATATTAAACATTATAAATTTATTCAGAAAAAGACCCAACTTTATGCGCCCCCTTGAACATTAATTACACTAAAAATATCTAATCTGTAAAAACTAACATGTAAATGTATAAGGTATAAAGTTAATGTTAAGATTATGTAGATGACGCTGTTAATGTTAACCTATGTTATTCAGCTAGAATGTTAACCACAATTTTAGCTAGCGTAAGCTTCTGAACACCTCAACTGGGTCATGGGAAAAAGGGGGAGTGAGGGAGTTCGGAAACACCACTCAGCATAGGCCGGATATAGAGCGGGCACGAGATTAAATTATGGTTACCTGCAGATGGCAGTTACATGCACTTTGTTCCTCTCCAACGTAGAAGCGCTTCGACGTCGGCTGAAAGGCAAGAAAAAACACGAAGACCTCTACGGGAGCATTATCACGCTCTCCAAGCCCCTACGCTCATCCGCACTGATGCGGCGTTTGCCTGTCTCGCTCTACGCTTGTCGTCCCAGATCGCGGGAGCGACGCTTGAGCTTGGCGGGATGGGTTTTTTTATTTTTGTTTTTGTTTTGGAGGTAGAGAGAGAAGGAATGAAGGAGAAAGATAGAAGAGGGACTGCGAGGGTCTTCAGCTATGCTGCTTCGGGTTCCTATACCCCTTCCCGGTTTACATTCCCCTCCCTTGGGTTAAATTATTAAATTTTTTTCGCTGAAGGCGACTGAACTAATGTAGGTGGTAATCCGGTTGTATGATGTTTGATGTGGAGATGTCAGCTGCCGAAGCTAGCTGTTGTTGTTGGCGTGAACTGTCGGTGCCAGCGCGGGGGATTTGGCTACTACGGCAAGCCGTTCTGTTGGCGCTAACGGCCGATGATAGCGCGGGGGACTGGGCTGCTGCGGCTAGCTGTTCTGTTGGCGCTGTAGCTGACTAGCGGAAGACTGCTGCCTAGCTGTTGTTGTTGGCGGTAACGTTACCGCCGCTGTAGAGGTCGAAGCGGCTTTGGATACCGGCGCTGTCGTGGCCAGCTTCCCTGAAGCGGAGCGGTCGTATGCTGCGCCCAGATGCTTCAACTGGCTTGGTCCAACGGTATTTTCTCTCAGCCGGCGTTCAACTTTTCGCGTCTGTAAAACGTTATTTCCTTCTGTTAGCAGCGCGCACTTCTCAACTCTTTTACCCCTTCTTGGGAACTGACCCTTCTTCCTTTTCCAACTCATTGCCCATCGCTTCGTCGAGCCACTTCGGACCCGATCCAATTTGGAGAAATTGCTCCTCCGAACGTGGCTCTTCCACTCAATTGCGATAGCGATCCCCGAGAGAAGGTTAACCATTTCCCCCACATACTTTTAGGCCTTCCTCCATTCAACTGGAAAATCGCACATAGCCACTCGACGGTTGTAAAAATGTACAAGTTCTGTCTTTATACTAGTGTTAAGAGCACTCAGCATCTCGTATGTGATGTGATCTATTCCTCCTGCCGTTTTTCTGTTTCTCACTAACACAGCCTCTAACTCTTCCAAGGAAAAGAAAGGATTTTCATTATTCTTGGTTGAGTACATTTCTTCGTCTACATCCTTTGCTTCTGAGGTTATTTGTTCGTTAAGGAATTCCAGGTATGGCCCAGCTTTATCAGGGTCGAAAATTTCTGGGGTGTCCTCTTGACAGTTTTTTAGATTTCTGAGGAATCTCCAGGCTTCTCTTGTGTTCGATTTTACATTTAACTCTGTTAACTTCCTGGCATAGCTTGTTCTTTTGGCAATTTTAACAGATTTTTCCATTTAACCTTGAGGTTAACAGCAGAACAATAATTTTGAAAGGAGGGTTCTGAAGCTGCCTTCTTCTGCGACTCTGCAAACTCCTGAATAATTTGGCTAAATTCTCGTCCCACCATAATTTTGGACATTTATTTTTGATTTCATAAGTAGCTGCTTTTATTTCCTGTTGGATGCTCTTCGCTAAATTATCCATTTCTTTGTCAGCCTCAAACTGGCTTAGCTTTTCAGTAGCCTGTTTTTGGCAAGGAAAGTTTTGAGCTTGTATTGATATCCTGCTGTTTCAAAGGTTATTGGGTGATGGTGGCTGCCTCCTAGGAAAAAAATTTTCACATTTCAATTCTCTATACGAATACCTTTTGTGAAAGTTAAATCGAGCACAGACCCTGATGTTGAGTCGATGTGTCTTCTGAATGTGAGTCTGTGGTCATTTGCTACCCTATAGCCAGCGTTTGACATAGCTTGCATGAGAAAAGTTCCCTTTCCACTGTTGGTTCTGTCTCCAAAAAAGGTATGTCTTGCGTTGAAATCGCCTGCAATTATGACTTTTCCGAATGCGTCTAAATATTCAAGGAGATTGTCAATCGCTTGTTTGAAGGATGCAAGAGACAACAAAGGTTCAAAATATACTGAGGTGATAAAAATTTATCTTTTTGTTGATGGTCCTTGCTATAATTATATCTTGCTCTGTCTCATATATCAGTCTTTTAACTCTGAAGTCTTTTTTATAGGCAATCGCCACTTCTCCATAACCGTTCTCTCTATGTTTTTCTAACATATTGAAGTTGGCTAGTTTCCTAAAACGGAGATCGTGAGAGAAAACTTCAGCCAGAATGGCAAAGTCGAAGTTTTCATTGTTTAAGTAGAATTCTAGGTCGTTTTTATTGGCTTTAATAGATTGAATGTTATGTTGTAAAAATTTCATATTTATTTAGATGTTTTAAAAAGGTTCGTTTCTCTCTGTTTGTTCATGTTTCCGTCTACATTATGTTCCATATTGCTATCATTTGTACTGGTCACTTTTTTTGATGGATGTGACACATCACTTGAGTCGACTAAACGAGACAACATGTCAACCATCTGTTGAATGGTAAATTTGTTTTCTTTTTAGTTCTTTGCTTTCGAAAAAAAAATACGTGATCTCTAGAATCGTTGGTATATGATTCTAAGTGATAGTGAGGTTTTTGTGCAGGAACCAAAGGTCTCTGCACTAACCTGCTCGCATAACTGTGTTTTTTTTAAATTTCATTTGCTTTAACGTTTTTGTTTTGAACATTTCCCTCATCCTTGTCTAGTTTTGGATAGTTTTTTTTTTTTTAATTGTCTAACAACGAAAAATTTTGATGAATTGAGTAAGTACTAAGCACTTCTTTTCGCGCGATTTTTTTGATTGTCATTATTTTGTTAATGTCCATCTCCTTTTCCCATACTGGGCACAACAGTCTGTCCCTAGCTGAGTGATTTTTCCCATTGCAAAGGATACACTTGAGACCAATGCACGACCCATTGCACTCCTCGACTCCGCATTTATTGCACCTCCTAGCTGATTTGCATCTGGCCGAAGTGTGACCAAGTGTGCCACAATTATAACGTTGCCTTACTCTGGGAACGTATATGCTTACTCTCATCCCACATATCCCAAAAAGAGATTCTTTTTCTGGAATGTCTGAACCTTCAAAACCAATTTTGACTGTCTCTAAGGGTATAAGATTGAAAGTGTCGTTGTTGTCATCGGTATTAATTTTCTGCCTCCTTGCTAATCTTTCAATTGACTTAATCTTGATGTTTGAGGCAATATTTTTCATGATTTCATCGTCTGAAAAACCGAGTGGCACCCCTTTAATTACTCCATAGGATTCCACATAGTCTTTTGGTATAAATACCACTAAATTCATTTTTTTTTAACTCCTCATTTAAAACTAGATCATTTGCTTCACTGAAAACCTTAAAATATATCTTGTATAGTGTAGGCGCAAGAGCTACGATTTCTTTAATTCCTTTGATTTTAAGGTGTCTTAGTTTTCAAAAAAAGAATAAGCCATTTTTGGTGTTTTTGTTTTCGAAGAGGGTACTGTTCTTAGTCGATACCAGTACTGCCGCATCACCGATGTGGCACTCACTATACAACACTGTTTCCCTTTCGATACCTACATTTGATGAGTTTATAATTGGATTAGTATTTTTATTCAGTGTTTTAGTCTTTTCAGTATTCCAGAAAAACCATTTATGGCATTTGTGTGAGAATTGTGAACGGTCACACCGTCAGAAGCCTCCACCATTTTGTCACTGTCATCGTCTGTCAGCATTTTGCTATTTATGTCTGTATTGGTGTTGTCGCTTTTTTGTTCCTTGCGCATCTATTTTGCTGGGTACTTTTCGTTAGTCAAGCTGTCGAATATGTCCTCTTTCACACTTGAACTCAAAGCACTGAAGTTTTTTACTATTGTTTTTTGGTTTTGAATTTTGCTGCTTTTTGCCACCTGATCAGGGGGTTTCAATTTGGCAGACACCGAGTGACCGGCGTCCGCCATACTTGCTGGTTTAACCAGATTGCCAAAGACTTACCTCTCCTTTGGGAAATGAAAAGATGAAAAATTTATATATTGATGAAGATTTGAATGAAACAATGATCCAATTTTTTCAACCACTTTTAATTAAGCCTTTGTTGCTTGGAAAAAGTCACTTTTCAGACTGCAAAGAAAAAACACGACCGGTCTCGCTCGCGGATGAAAAGGAAGTGTTGCGGTTAGGCCTTTGTAATATCATTTACGTCTAATTATATCGGTTAGGTCTTATCGATGGTATCTTAAGTTCAAATGTTAATTTAGGTGGGATAGTGCTAACTACTTGATACCCTGTTTTTTACATTCGGCCCTCCTGCTCATCTTCTTAGTCTTTTTACTCCAATCGGGTGGAAATTGCCATCAAACTGCTGCAACAAAACTGCTCCGAAACCTTCTTTGGATGCATCAGTGTGGAGTTCCGCTTCTCGTGAGTATAAAAAAAGTAATACAGGTGCGATTACAAGCAGATTCTTTAAGGTTTGTAGCGACTGTTGCTCTGCTTCGCCAATGTTGAAAACTGCCTCCTTCCTGAGTAGATTCGTGAGCGGCCGGGCAACTTGTGCATAGCCAGGGATGAACTTTCTGAAAAAGCCTGTGAGTCCCAGAAATGCTTGAACTGCTTTAATGTCTTTGGGCGTAGTAAACCGACTGACAGCTGCTGTCTTCTCTTTGCCGGGCCAGATTCTCCCGTCCTCAATGATATGGCCAAGAAAGCTAATGCGTGGCTGCATGAAGCTACATTTCTTCCACTTGATCTTTAGGCCAAACTGCGCAGCTGTCTCCAGAACCAACTTCGTCTTCCTCATGCATACCTCGGGCGACGCGGCGTAAACAATTATGTCGTCCATATAAAGCTGCATAGTGTCAGAGTTGATTAATTCTTGAAAAATATAGCTTACGAACCGAATGAACGCAGCTGGCGAGTTCTTGAATCCGAAAGGCGCTTTATTAAACTCGAATAATCCCTGATTTGTGACGAAGGCCGTATACGACTTGCTTTGCTCTTCCATAGGCACATGGAAAAATCCGTTGTCAAGGTCCATTATGGTAAACCACTTAGCCGACTGCAGCTTTTCCAAGACTTCCTCCATGATCGGGACTGGGAAGCAGACCAGCAATACCACGCTGTTTAACTTCCTGTAGTCTAAGCAAACTCTAAGTGTACCATCTTTTTTCTTCACGACGACAACTCTGCTCGCCACATTTGAAGACGACTTGCGCACGATTCCTTGCTCGATCCATTCTTCGACTTGCTTCTTTACGGCGCTGGCTTCGTCTGTTGATAAACGACTCGGTGAGTGATGAAACGGCTTGATTACTCCGTCGGGAACTATCTTCAGTTGGATTGGAGACTGCTTTGCAACTTCTGTGGGCAATTGGTAACTGTTTCTTATAATCTGTTCAACGTCTTTTCGATATTGCGGCGGAGCTACAAAGGATGACTCTTCAGTTACATTATATATAAGAGTATGCTCATCTGTTGGCACAGGATCTGCGTCAAGCTTCAAAAACGTGTATCCTTGCATATCAGCGACGAAACGGAACTTTTTAATGAAATCATGCCCCAAAAGTGCGTCGAAATCAATCTGGCTACTGGGGACTACTAAAAACTTCTGTTTGGTCTGCAACTTATCCACGGTAACTTCTGCATTAAAGTATCCAACAGGCTTTGTTGATATCTGACCCAGACCGCGCAACATAGTTGTGCACTTCAAAAGTTTAACGTTGTTCATGGTCTTCAACATACTCTCTTTGATTATGGTTACATCTGACCCTGTATCCACAAGACAGTCAACTACAATGCCGTTTATTTCAACTTTTTTTCATGCGACTGCGATCCGAAATGACGCGAACTTTATCAACTTTATCAGCTTCATAAGGACAGTTACGCGAAATGTGACCATTCTGATTGCACTTAAAACACTTCGTTTCGGCTTTGCAGTCTTTGCGTTTGTGTTCTCCTGATCCACAGTTATAGCAATATTCTTTTTTACCGCTTTGCCCACTTTGCTGCTTGAAACTCGTTTTATGCTGTTCTTTATTGCCCTTCTTCTCCGATATGTTCAAACGATCATAGATATCGAACTCTTCTTTCAAGGCCCTGAAGGTCTTACAGCGATACATGGCATACTTATACTCGTTTCTTATGTCCAGACCGTTCACAATATGGCTTATAACAGCCGCGTCTTCAACATGTCCGACTGCTGCTATTTTTCTCATCTGCATCGACTTACTACTCTTCCTCTTTCTTTCTTGCAGCAGCTTATGAATGTCTGCACTGTTATAGCTACATGTGAATTCATCCAATAATACGTTCTTGAGTTCCTCATAGGTGCACACGCATTCAGCTTCAAGGAAAAGCTTAGCTGCACCAGTCATTTTTCCTCTGGCCTGCACATACTTTTGCTTTTCAGTAAGCTCATATGCGTCGGCATTTTTTTCGAAAATCTCAAACCATTTTTCTATGGGAACCGATTTTCCATCACAATCGCTCACAACTTTTGTAAAATTATCTGGAGCGATCTTCATTTGGATTTCTCGTTGCCCATCGCAATGCACTTTCAAACTTAGCAGCTTTATCATTTGATCAATTTTGTCCTCAGTATTGTTTTCCGCATTTTCAAAATCTTCCGTCTCGCTTGCACTCGGGCGCGACGTTCCTGGTACAGCTTCTTCCTTCTCTCTCTCTTTCCAGTGCAACGGCGGAGGTGTTTGCATCATTTTGCGGTTCTTTTCGACTTGTGTATGTGTACCCGACGAGTCCCTGCAGTACGGGTCATCAATGACTCAGCTGCTGACACGTCGATGACCGCGTCACTACCCCCGATGACATAGTTGATGACCGGCCACACGCTGAGCTGTTTACTTTAACATGGAGATGTCCTAGGGCATAATCGATGACATTGTCATCGAGCATTGCCGAAAAATCATGCACTTAATAAGCGATGATTTTTGCCTAAAAATCACGCATTTTATAAGTGATGATTTTTCCCGAAAAATCATGCACTTAATATAAAAAAGTAATAAATTCAATTGGTTTTTTTCCAATTAGTTTTATTTATTAAAAATTATTATTAATTATTGTCTAAGGATGCTAGAGCTTTGTATTTTTTGTCCCTTGCGCCCTTTTTTGAAAATAGCTATTCTTAATATTGTGAATAGCCTTCATAATCACTTTATCTGCTGGCTCGTTGGGTATTTTCATCTTCACCGCTGATGAAATAATATGGATATGTTAATTAATTAATTATTATGTTTTTTATAAACAATTGTATAAAAGAAAGAGTTTGTTCGATTTTTTAAAACGGTTGTTTGTTTCAACAAAAACAACAATGTTCACTGTAGGTCAGCGGTGGGCTGTTCATTACCTGCTCGAGCCAAGCCGCACAAATAAGGGTTACTTTTTGTTGCTTTTCTTTTGTTGTTTGTTTTGCTGCTGGACTGCTCACAAATTGCAATTTCGTGCCCACCGCAGATTATAACAATTTAATTCGCTAATACGGATTTACATTCTATTTCTTTATTCTTCTTTTATTCCCGAGCATAAGAGAAGAATAAAGATATATAATGTGAATGCAGCGAAACATTAATATAATTTGAACACAGTTTTTTCATAAATTTAACCTTTTATACAATTGAATTTTCTTTATTTAACACGTGCACAACACATATTATTAATTATTTAAAAACTGCACTTACCTCATATTAATAATAATCACAGATTACTTAATTTCACTTATTAAAACTTCGTTTGACGCTTGCAAATAGCAAAGAACAAAGCCAAAGAGTTCTGTCGACCCAGGCGCAAAGGAGACGAAAAGATAAAACGAAGTTCTCTGCTACTGCGCACGGTCGGCAGAACCGAATTACGTTCGGCACGCGCGGAAAAGAAAGAAACAAAAGAAAAAACAAAGGGTTCGATTTGGCTGGCGTCAACGCCTAGATAACATTGTAGATGACATTCGTCAGCGCTCACTGCTGGTACTGCAGGGGTGCTTGTCTTTTCTGTTTATAAGTGTGTATCACACACAACGTGCCTGTGCGTGTTTTTTCTGCTTATGTACGTACTGCGCACGGACAAGGAGACGCTGCGGCGCGACTATGAATTTCACAATTTTCCAACCGAATTAAACGACCGATCTTTTATTTAACTCTTTTATTAAAAATAATGTATCGTTTATTAATAGTGTTTTTCGAAAAAGAGTACAAAGTGTATGATTCAAGATGTGCAATTAATTTTTTTTTTTTTTTTTTTTTGGGGTTTTAAGTTACCATGCTACCCTTGAGTAGCGTGGGATTATTTGGCCGCCCGCCTTATGAAGGTGGAAATTGCCAAGTCAAAGAATAGAAGATGTTGGAGTACTGGCTATAGTTTTACATCAATTTCGTCGATGAAGTCAATTAGTGTTTGGTACGCGCTGATGTTTTCTTTTTCAAAGAATTTGTAGATATCATTATATTTTCTTAGAGATGGGAAGTTTTGCCTTGTTGTGTTGTACTTGGTACAATTAAAAATTACGTGCGATACTCGATACTATCGCATGTATCACATATGTTACTAGGACCTACATGCATTTTGGCGAGTGTGTGCCTGTCAAATGCGTTACCACTAAGTAGTCTGTTGATTCTTTTAGCGTCAATGGCTTTAAGTTTAGTTTTATTAAGGAACCACGGCTTGGATGATGTTGAGGGGAAAAGCGAGCAGTAACCTCGGTGCTTGACGCTAGCAAACTCGGCGTATTCTCTCGCCCATTCTGCTTTTAAAATTCTGTGTATTTCACACATAGCGTCTTTAAGGTTCCATTTAACCACTGTGTATTTCCCTCGTCTGTGGGCTTCTTTGGCTGCTGCATCAACTGAAGTGTTCTGAGGGATGTTAGCGTGTCCAGGAATGTAGTGAACCTCTACGGTTTTTAGATGTTGATTTTGTTGAACCTTTTCTCTGACTTTGTAGGCGATAAAGTTATCCTGGATGTTCTTCGCCAGAATGAGAGCCCCGTTTCTGCTGTCTGTCAGGAGCGCGACACGAGGAAAGCTGTTCGAAATAGCATGGTCTAATGCCTTCTCGATAGCAAGTAGCTCGGCGGACAACGAGGAAAGGGTTTTGTGCGTGTAATAGCTATCTAAAAAACCTGTTCAATCGTGCAGGAAAGCGGCGCTGGAATGCCCATCTGCGACTGACCCGTCCGTGTAATAGATTTCAAAGCCTCCTTTTGCCAGTTTTTCCTTCTTTTCCCTGTGGAGAAACATGATACCTGCTTGGTCTATAGCGTTCTTGTTAGCCCCAGAACCCTTGAAAAAATCTAAGTCAGAGCTAATTTTAGTGCAAAACGAAGATGTATTCTCGAAAACCTCAACTCTATCTATTATGCTGCCAAACTCCCGATATGCCTTAGCGTAGCCCGTGTTCAAATCCCTATTTGCTGCCACCGTTTCACTTGCTGGGAGATTAAACGCAAGCACCTTAACCAACTCTTTTGCCGCCAGGAATCTCATCCTGTAATCCGGGGGAAGTTCTCCTGCCATGTGATATAAGATAGGAACGGGAGTGCAGATTATCAGACCCAGCGACTTTCTGAGGTGATGGTTGCAGTGAGATTTGATTTTGGCCAAGGCAGATTTACTCTAGCCTACTTCTGACGAAGGCCTTGTAAAATATAAGCCCTCTCTTAGGGCTAATACCATAGTGGCACCCACTGAGTAATCTAAGAAACGCACAGTTTCTGTTCGACTCCGAGATGGCCAGATCAATATGACCAGAGGCTGAGTTGTTTGCTGAGATAGTCCTGCCTAGGTATTTGACCTGCTCTACTTGTCTGATCTCAACTCCTTGATGCGAGATGTTTAGCGCAGTTCTACGATTGTTGAAGTAAATCACTTTAGATTTCACCGGATTGAACGACAGGTTTAGCCTATTGCATTTCTCTTCGAACTTATCTATACTGTCTTCCAGCACACGTTTCGCAATGGACACATCTTTGTGAAAACAAACAATAAAAAAGTCATCAGCATACTGAAACAGTAAGCAGTTATGACTGTTAATATCATGTAGTTCGGCTGTGTAAAGGTTGAAAAGGGTTGGGCTGAGACAGCTACCCTGGCTAACACCTCTGTTCACCTCTACCTCGCTTTTGCCCTTTATGAGTATTCGTCTGTTAAGGAAGCCGTGAGGCTTGGATTGAACCGCATATCCCTCATCCTGTGCTCGAGTGTGTCTACTCTTACGCAGTCAAACGCTCTTTGTAGATCTAGACAAGCTGCGACAACCTGACATCCCCTCGCTTTCAGTGCCAGAACCTTGTTGATAAGGTCGTTGATGCATAGCGCCGTGGACCTGTTTCTCCTGAAGGCATAGGACCTGACCGGCAGCAGGTCATAGTTTGCTATGTGCTCGTCCAACTTCAACTTTATCAACCCCTCTATATATTTAAAAAGCGTGTTAATCAAACAAATGGGCCTGTGGTTTTGGAAGGAGGTAGGGTCTGCATTCTTTTTGGGGATGGGTACCACCTTTACCCTGCGCCAGACTTCAGGGATGACGCCACTCAGCCATACCTTATTTATAATTTCAAAAATGTCTTGTTTTTTCCCAATCGGGAGCTTTTGGAGCATCCTGAAAGAGATGCCATCAGGGCCTCTAGCCGAATTAGGGTTCCTGGTTTTTAGGAAGGCCAGGAATTCTTCCAGTTCCAGGGGTTCCGGGTCTTCTGATCCTAACAGGGGGGGAAGAATTTTCTTAGGGGGCCTGCTGTTTGACGTGGATGGGGTTGCTTGGACCATATTGAGAAAGTTTTTGTCATCTTCGTTCGTCCATTTGTTCCCTACATTTTTGATTTGATCGTATTTTTTGAGGTTCTTCACCCTGCTCCACATAGAGGGCGATGAAGAGACCTCTTCTACAAACTTGGAGAAGTTGCGCTTTCTGAGATTTTTTACGTGATTTTGAAGATTTTGGTCGGCTTCTAAGGTTGCTCTGGCATCGACCAATTTGTTGGTGAAGTAGAATTTCTGCCTGCAAGCGTTTCTCACGCGAAAAAGTTTGTCCTTTTCCTCGTTCCACCATTTCTTAGCAACATACTTGTTCTTGCTTGGGAAGGTGACCGTGTTTTTTAAGGTCAGGGATTTAACTTTTTCATTGAGCTCCTCCAGATTTGAGAAGTCGCTTGCACCCAGAATCCGGACTATTCTGTTGTGAAGTATCTTCTTGCCTTGGGGGGGAGCATTAAGGCCTTGCACTGATATAACAATTGGGAAGTGGTTGCTGTTCGTGAGTTTCGTTTTAAGGACTTGCCAGTTAATACTTCCATTTCTGAAGTTCGAAAAAGAAAGGTCAAGAACAGAGAATTGAGATGGGCTCCTGGAGAATGTTGGGGAACCGTCGTTTAGGCAGACAAATCCCGCCTCTCGGGTGGCATTCTCAACGCAGCGACCCTTGCGATCACAGGTCGCATTTCCCCAGATAGATGACTTAGCGTTGAAGTCCCCGCCCACTATTGAGGGTATGTCAAGCGAGGCCGCAAACTCAAAGATCTTTTTTGTGCCCGATTTAAAATGTGAAACTGTTGTTGATGGTGGTGCATATATGCTAAAGATATTGAAATTGCTCTTGAGGTTTGATGTTTTTATTCCTAAAATTTCTAAGTCGTTCTCTATTTTTAAAATGCTGAATTGAATGTTTTTCCTAATATAGATGCCTACCCCGCCGTAGCCGTCCTCTCTGGGCTTGCAGAAAAAGTTATAATCCAAAATGCTGCAGTCCGCGTTGTTCAGCACCCAAATCTCTGAGAGAATGGCAATATCTATTGCGTTGTTTTCTAGGAACATTGAGAGGAGCTGTTTGTTGTTGTTGTGTGTCAGACTTTGAATATTTAGCTGAAGAATCTTCATTGTTGGGTGTTTTGGAAACCAACTGCCATCCCTTGGGCAATCTGACGCCTATCTAGTTCTGCGTTGGAAGCATTGACAAATTCTCTAATTTCCTCGATAAATTTATTCGCTACAGAATCTCCTTTAATGATGTTATTTGGATCAACCAGGAACGCAGTGAGTTTGGCTCCTAGTGCGTTTAGCTTATCCTGGGCCAGAGAAGACGCCACGGATGAGGATCTAACAAATTTCTCGCTCATTTGGAAGCAGTCTGCGTTTAACGAGTTCCTCCACTCTGCCATGTTGGCTGCTGCCTTGGCCGCCTCTGCATTCCGGGCGGCAACCCTATTGGATTTGGTCACCTCGGCGAAAGAGGTGACAGAATGAATTTCCCTGGCGGACTCTGAACTGTTATTTAGGAGTTCAGGGGAGCGGTCAATTTGCCAAATAGGTCTGGGAAATTTCCCTCGATCCCTTAGGTTGGGGGAAGTTCTGTCAAAAAGGATCGGATATCTAGCCTTGACCTCAGCTCTGGTTAGGTTTTCTAGTGTCATACACTTTTGTATGGCGTACGCTTTTTTCCTGGCCTCGCACTGCGGGTGAGTGGCAGCATGTTCCCCTTGCAGTTTACACAGACCAGCCCTGAGCAGACAATATCCTTGTTGTGATCTTGTCCGAATTTGAAACATTTCGATCCACTCTTGCAATGTTGCGCCTGATGGCCAAACCTAAAGCACTTTAGTTGGTAGCTGCTCTCCTCTGAACCAGAGTTTCACCCTGCCGGTAGGTACACGTTCCCCTGAAGCTCTGTCTCTTCGTGTAATCCGAACTATCTCCTCAATTGGGATGTCCGAGGTTACAAGCTCTGCTAGCTGTTCCTCCGAGTAGTGCCCAGGGATCCCAAAAATTAATCCTGCCTTTTGGACAAAGTGCCTAAAGATTCGGGTTAAGTACCCTTGAGCAGCGAAACCACTGTTTTCCATTATCCCGTTTGCACACTCTGCCGACCCGCACACAATCTTACACCTGCCATAGCCAATTCTAGCAACCTCCTCGATATCGCTAAATCCCTGTTTCAGCAGCAGTTCGGATAGATCAAACTGGTTAATAGCCTTTCTGGCATTATTCTCACTCATTTTGTCGATATAAACAATGTATGGGCCTTTATGCCCCTCATAATACTTGTTAACGATAATTTTACGATTATTTCCGTTTTTCGTACTCACGGAAGCCACACAATCCGCATCAGTCTTCTCTCTCTCTTTCGTCGTAGAAATTTTTGTTGTCATGCTCGTCGTTGTCTTGTTCGTGGACATGTTTGTCGACACGTTCGGTTTCTTGCTCGGCAGTTTAGAAGCCAAGAGATGCGTCGCCGTTTTTGCCGCCATTTCAACTTCTACCGGCATGGCGGCTCTAGCTTCTCCTTCCCTTTTTTTCCGCGTTTCCATGCGAATTTTAACTCCCGTCGCCTTCTCCGTGGCCATCCTGGTCTTTCCTATGTTTGCCATGCTTCCCAGAGTCCAGACGGAGTTCCAAGAGCCGTTTTATGAGCTTTTGCGGATCGCCATGCGGTGAATTCCAGGTTTCTTCAACTTAATTAATTAAGCTTGGGGAATTTCTTCGCGCCGTCTTCGTAGGCGTGTGAGGGACCCCCAGAAGCTTCGAAAAATGTCTTACTGATTAAAACTTTAAGTGAATATCTTGAAATATATTAATTCTTTTCCTTCCGCAAAAAATTTAAGGTACGCGCCGTACCAGTGTTGAACAACCTCTGATGTGCAATTAATGAGTCTGTTCTTCCGACTTTGTGTTCAACTTTCTCGCTTCTACTTCCAACCACCGACTACTTTTTCCGATAACCCCCTATCGATTAGCTCTTTTAAATATCAATTACGTCTGGTTATATCGCTTAGGTCTTATCGATGGTATCTTAAGTTCAAATGTTAATTTAGGTGGGATAGTGCTAACTACTTGATACCCTGTCTTTTACATACCTATATCTATAACTTTTCTCGTTATTCTTTAGTGATTAAGTCACACTTTTTTTTCCATTCAATTAATTTTTTTTTATCATTGATTTGCCTACTGGTTGTAATTAAAGACTTGTGTTATTTTCGGTAGGGAAACTAGTGTTTGCTAGTTTTTTTTTCTGATTATGTGGCAAAATGTCTAGCATTAAGTACCGAGAAATATATTGAATTTTGTTAGCCATGAATATGGAATAGACTTCTAATTTCCTAGTGACATGGTGACGTAATGGGGTAGGGGGAGAATTTTAGGGATTTCCAGAACCTTCGCACAACTGGAACCTTCGACATAGAACCTTCGCACAACTGGAAATCATGGAAGGGTGGGTACAGAATCGTGTGGGTCGACTTCCATCTCAAGACCTCACGCCAGCGATATTTTTGGAACACACAGACGAAAGCCCCTAGTACTTTCGGGTACGCCCTAGGTATGATTGTGCCATTTAGTTTTCGTTTATGCTCGGAATAGGCATATTGTTGTTTTCGGAGCTAGCTCCCTGTAGAGTCACGGGATTCTAAAATTTTAAAGTTTATGTAGTAGGAGTCGAGACGCGGTCAAACGAACACCTCCCAAGTTACCGAATGAGCACGGAACCAGAGAGTCCCCACCGGCAGTGAACTCGACATCCCCTCCAATCCATCCCCTACTGACGTATATATACAACGTTGAATGTTACAAAGTGGTAGAAAAGATTGGATCATTGTTTATACGCGTGTTTTTTTTCCTTGTTTTTCCCGGAGGCGAGGTGAGTCTTTGGCATTCTGGTAAAACCAGTAAAATTGGCGGATGCCGGTCACTCGGTGTCTGCCAAATCGAAACCTCCTGATCAGGTGGCAAATAACAGCAAAAGTCAAACCCAAAAAACAATAGTAAAAAACTTCAGTGCTTTGAGTTCAAGTGTAAAAGAAGACATAATCGACAGTTTTACTAACGAAATGTACCCAGCAAAAAAGATGCGAAAAAATTCTTCTGCACACATTCTGAATTGTGAAAAAAACACATGGACATACAAGACAGCAAGGGAAAAAAAAGTGACGACACCAATACAGACATAAATGATAAAATGATGACAGATGATGACAGTTAGTGATGTAAAAAAACATCGAGCATCGATGTTTTTTTGCCGATGCTTACAGATGTTTTCCGATGTTTTTGATGCTACCGATGTTGAGCGATGCATCGATATTTTGCAAAACATCGATAGTTTAATTTCACATCATTGCGTATTTGTCTTCTGTAAGCAGCAAACATATTTGAATTAAAATGAATTTATTATAGATTTACTATAGAAGCCTTGTAGTTTATTTGCAAATATACATATATTGTTACTACAAAATGATGTATTTTAGAATAACAACAAAGACGAGCTTATGCTGGAAGCATTTTACCAAAGTTGACGAAAAAAGCGTGAGATGCAATGTTTGTGGCAAAACCATAAAAACTTCGGGAAACACAACAAACATGAAAGACCATCTACGCAATGTGCATAAAATAAATAAGGAAAACGAGGAAACACCAGTACCAAATAGCGTAGCTCCAAGGCAAGTTTCAATATCTGCAAGTTTTCAAAATATGTCGGATTATGGAACAGAAGGCGCCAAAACCAAAAAAATTAATGATGCAATTGTTTACATGATTGCAAAAGACATACAGCCATTTCGAAGACAATGCAAAGCATTGACAAAAAGTACTTTTTTAAATATTAGTTATCTTTGATCTACAATGACTACAAAGACTGCTATGAGAGCTAATCTATTTCTTTTATGTTAAATATTTTTTAGTTTAGTCCTATGAAATGTAAAAGACTGCTATGAAAGCTCAAGTTTAATTTTTCCTATGTTGAATACTTTTAAGTTTTGTTTGTTATAATAATAACGCTATGAAAGCACCAGTAAACAAGCTTAAATAACATAAAATATTCCTTTTATATTCAAATGGGAAAGTCATAAGTCATGAAACATCGGTCATACATCGATGCATCGAAGTTTCAATCCGATGTATAAATTTAACATCGATATTTCATCTTGACAACATCGATGGACATCGACATCGATGTTTTCATTCAAACTTACATCACTAATGACAGTAACAAAATGGTTGAGGTAGCTTCGGACGGTGTGACCGTTCATAAGTCTCACAAAAATGCCATCAAAGGTTTTACTGGAAATTTTGAAAAGACTAAAACACTAAATAAAAATACTAATCCGTTTATAAATTCATCAAATGAAGGTATCGAAAAGACAACAGTGTTGTATAATTGGTGTCACAACGGTGATGCGGCAGTACTCTTATCGACCAAAAACAGTACCCTCTTCGAAAACAAAAACACCAAAAATGGCCTATTCCTGTTTGAGAATATAAGACATCTTAAAATCACAGGAGATAAAAAATTGTAGCGCTTGCGCCTACACTATACAAGATGTACTTTAAAAGTTTCAACGAAGCAAATGATTTAGTTTTAAATGAGGATGTGAACAAAATGAATTTAGTGGTTTTTATACCAAGAGACTATGTGGAATCCTTTGGAGTAATTAAAGGGGTGCCACTCGGTTTTTCAGACGATGAAATCATGAAAAATATTGCCTCAAACATCAAGATTAAGTCAATTGAAAGATTAGCAAGGAGGCAGAAAATTAATACCGATGACAACAACGACACTTTCAATCTTATACCCTTAGAGACAGTCAAAATTGGTTTTGAAGGTTCAGACATTCCAGAAAAAGAATCTCTTTTGGGATATGTGGGATGAGAAACATATACGTTCCCAGAGTAAGGCAACGTTATAATTGTGGCACACTTGGTCACACTTCGGCCAGATGCAAATCAGCTAGGAGGTGCAATAAATGCGGAGTCGAGGAGTGCAATGGGTCGTGCATTGGTCTCAAGTGTATCCTTTGCAATGGGAAAAATCACTCAGCTAGGGACAGACTGTTGTGCCCAGTATGGGAAAAGGAGATGGACATTAACAAAATAATGACAATCAAAAAAATCGCGCGAAAAGAAGTGCTTAGTACTTACTCAATTCATCAAAATTTTTCGTTGTTAGACAATTATGAAAAAAAACTATCCAAAACTAGACAAGGATGAGGGAAATGTTCAAAACAAAAACGTTAAAGCAAATGAAATTTAAAAAAAACACAGTTATGCGAGCAGGTTAGTGCAGAGACCTTTGGTTCCTGCACAAAACCTCACTATCACTTAGAATCATATACCAACGATTCTAGAGATCACGTACATTTTTTCGAAAGCAAAGAACTAAAAGAAAACAAATTTACCATTCAACAGATGGTTGACATGTTGTCTCGTTTAGTCGACTCAAGTGATGTGTCACATCCATCAAAAAGTGACCAGTACAAATGATAGCAATATGGAACATAATGTAGACGGAAACATGAACAAACAGAGAGAAACGAACCTTTTAAAACATCTAAATAAATATGAAATTTTACAACATAACATTCAATCTAAAGCCAATAAAACGACCTAGAATTCTACTTAAACAATGAAAAACTTCGACTTTGCCATTCTGGCTGAAGTTTTCCTCACGATCTCCGTTTTAGGAAACTAGCCAACTTCAATATGTTAGAAAAACATAGAGAGGACGGTTATGGAGAAGTGGCGATTGCCTATAAAAAAGACTTCAGAGTTAAAAAGACTGATATATGAGACAGAGCAAGATATAATTATAGCAAGGACCATCAACAAAAAGATAAATTTTTATCACCTCAGTATATTTTGAACCTTTGTTGTCTCTTGCATCCTTCAAACAAGCGATTGACAATCTCCTTGAATATTTAGACGCATTCGGAAAAGTCATAATTGCAGGCGATTTCAACGCAAGACATACCTTTTGGAGACAGAACCAACAGTGGAAAGGGAACTTTTCTCATGCAAGCTATGTCAAACGCTGGCTATAGGGTAGCAAATGACCACAGACTCACATTCAGAAGACACATCGACTCAACATCAGGGTCTGTGCTCGATTTAACTTTCACAAAAGGTATTCGTATAGAGAATTGAAATGTGAAAAATTTTTTCCTAGGAGGCAGCCACCATCACCCAATAACCTTTGAAACAGCAGGATATCAATACAAGCTCAAAACTTTCCTTGCCAAAAACAGGCTACTGAAAAAGCTAAGCCAGTTTGAGGCTGACAAAGAAATGGATAATTTAGCGAAGAGCATCCAACAGGAAATAAAAGCAGCTACTTATGAAATCAAAAATAAATGTCCAAAATTATGGTGGGACGAGAATTTAGCCAAATTATTCAGGGAGTTTGCAGAGTCGCAGAAGAAGGCAGCTTCAGAACCCTCCTTTCAAAATTATTGTTCTGCTGTTAACCTCAAGGTTAAATGGAAAAATCTGTTAAAATTGCCAAAAGAACAAGCTATGCCAGGAAGTTAACAGAGTTAAATGTAAAATCGAACACAAGAGAAGCCTGGAGATTCCTCAGAAATCTAAAAAACTGTCAAGAGGACACCCCAGAAATTTTCGACCCTGATAAAGCTGGGCCATACCTGGAATTCCTTAACGAACAAATAACCTCAGAAGCAAAGGATGTAGACGAAGAAATGTACTCAACCAAGAATAATGAAAATCCTTTCTTTTCCTTGGAAGAGTTAGAGGCTGTGTTAGTGAGAAACAGAAAACGGCAGGAGGAATAGATCACATCACATACGAGATGCTGAGTGCTCTTAACACTAGTATAAAGACAGAACTTGTACATTTTACAACCGTCGAGTGGCTATGTGCGATTTTCCAGTTGAATGGAGGAAGGCCTAAAAGTATGTGGGGGAAATGGTTAACCTTCTCTCGGGGATCGCTATCGCAATTGAGTGGAAGAGCCACGTTCGGAGGAGCAATTTCTCCAAATTGGATCGGGTCCGAAGTGGCTCGACGAAGCGATGGGCAATGAGTTGGAAAAGGAAGAAGGGTCAGTTCCCAAGAAGGGGTAAAAGAGTTGAGAAGTGCGCGCTGCTAACAGAAGGAAATAACGTTTTACAGACGCGAAAAGTTGAACGCCGGCTGAGAGAAAATACCGTTGACCAAGCCAGTTGAAGCATCTGGGCGCAGCATACGACCGCTCCGGGGGGAAGCTGGCCACGACAGCGCCGGTATCCAAAGCCGCTTCGACCTCTACAGCGGCGGTAACGTTACCGCCAACAACAACAGCTAGGCAGCAGTCATTCCGCTAGTCAGCTACAGCGCCAACAGAACAGCAAGCCGCAGCAGCCCAGTTCCCCCCGCGCTAACATTGGCTGTTACCGGCCACAACAACAGCTAAGCAGCAGTCATCCCGCTAGTCAGCTACAGTGCCAACAGAACAGCTAGCCGCAGCAGCCCAGTCCCCCGCGCTATCATCGGCCGTTAGCGCCAACAGAACGGCTTGCCGTAGTAGCCAAATCCCCCGCGCTGGCACCGACAGTTCACGCCAACAACAACAGCTAGCTTCGGCAGCTGACATCTCCACATCAAACATCATACAACCGGATTACCACCTACATTAGTTCAGTCGCCTTCAGCGAAAAACATTTAATAATTTAACCCAAGGGGAGGGAATGTAAACCGGGAAGGGGTATAGGAACCCGAAGCAGCATAGCTGAAGACCCTCGCAGTCCCTCTTCTATCTTTCTCCTTCATTCCCTCTTCTCTCTACCTCCAAAAACAAAAAAAAATAAAAAAACCCATCCCGCCAAGCTCAAGCGTCGCTCCCGCGATCTGGGACGACAAGCGTAGAGCGAGACAGGCAAACGCCGCATCAGTGCGGATGAGCGTAGGGGCTTGGAGAGCGTGATAATGCTCCCTGCAGAGGTCTTCGTGTTTTTTCTTGCCTTTCAGCCGACGTCGAAGCGCTTCTACGTTGGAGAGGAACAAAGTGCATGTAACTGCCATCTGCAGGTAACCATAATTTAATCTCGTGCCCGCTCTATATCCGGCCTATGCTGAGTGGTGTCTCCGAACTCCCTCACTCCCCCTTTTTCCCATGACCCAGTTGAGGTGTTCAGAAGCTTACGCTAGCTAAAATTGTGGTTAACATTCTAGCTGAATAACATAGGTTAACATTAACAGCGTCATCTACATAATCTTAACATTAACTTTATACCTTATACATTTACATGTTAGTTTTACAGATTAGATATTTTTTAGTGTAATTAATGTTCAAGGGGCGCATAAAGTTGGGTCTTTTTCTGAATAAATTTATAATGTTTAATATGTGTTAGAGCGTTATTATTGGAGCCATGCGTCGGGTATCGTCCCTGTCAAGGTAGTCATAGTGGCCAAAGGGATCGTCAAAACGAGGAGATGGAGATGACGATCATGGTTGGGAGGGCTATGCGCAAGCTCAACACCTGCTGCGTTTAAAGGCGCCACTATGGCCTAGTCCGGTTCCGTCCTGTCTGTCCGTCGCTGTAAGTGTATGGGTGTTCTATGTTGTGGATAGCGTCAAATAGCACGTGATTAATAATTGAGTTTTTAATGTTTGCGAGCCCGGTATCCGAGCGAGTTTCAAACCCATCCCTACTTTACCGAATATGGAAGCCGGATCCAGCACGTGCTTCGTGTCGGATACCACCACCACCCGCTCGAACGGTATAGGTAACATGCTACAACCATTAGAAACTGTCAAAATTGGTTTCGAGGGTTCAGACATCCCAGAAAAGGTATCTCTTTTTGGGATATGTGGGATGAAAGTAAGCATATATGTTCCCAGGGTAAGGCAACGTTATAATTGTGGCAGACTTGGTCACACTTCGGCCAGATGCAAATCAGCTAGGAGGTGCAATAAATGCGGAGTCGAGGAGTGCAATGGGTCGTGCATTGGTCTCAAAGTGTATTCTTTGCAATGGGAAAAATCACTCAGCTAGGGACAGACTGTTGTGCCCAGTATGGGAAAAGGAGATGGACATTAACAAAATAATGACAATCAAAAAAATCGCGCGAAAAGAAGTGCTTAGTACTTACTCAATTCATCAAAATTTTTCGTTGTTAGACAATTATGAAAAAAAACTATCCAAAACTAGACAAGGATGAGGGAAATGTTCAAAACAAAAACGTTAAAGCAAATGAAATTTAAAAAAAACACAGTTATGCGAGCAGGTTAGTGCAGAGACCTTTGGTTCCTGCACAAAAACCTCACTATCACTTAGAATCATATACCAACGATTCTAGAGATCACGTACATTTTTCGAAAGCAAAGAACTAAAAGAAAAACAAATTTACCATTCAACAGATGGTTGACATGTTGTCTCGTTTAGTCGACTCAAGTGATGTGTCACATCCATCAAAAAAAGTGACCAGTACAAATGATAGCAATATGGAACATAATGTAGACAGAAACATGAACAAACAGAGAGAAACGAACCTTTTTAAAACATCTAAATAAATATGAAATTTTTACAACATAACATTCAATCTATTAAAGCCAATAAAAACGACCTAGAATTCTACTTAAACAATGAAAACTTCGACTTTGCCATTCTGGCTGAAGTTTTCTCTCACGATCTCCGTTTTAGGAAACTAGCCAACTTCAATATGTTAGAAAAACATAGAGAGGACGGTTATGGAGAAGTGGCGATTGCCTATAAAAAAGACTTCAGAGTTAAAAGACTGATATATGAGACAGAGCAAGATATAATTATAGCAAGGACCATCAACAAAAAAGATAAATTTTTTATCACCTCAGTATATTTTGAACCTTTGTTGTCTCTTGCATCCTTCAAACAAGCGATTGACAATCTCCTTGAATATTTAGACGCATTCGGAAAAGTCATAATTGCAGGCGATTTCAACGCAAGACATACCTTTTTTGGAGACAGAACCAACAGTGGAAAGGGAACTTTTCTCATGCAAGCTATATGTGTCAAACGCTGGCTATAGGGTAGCAAATGACCACAGACTCACATTCAGAAGACACATCGACTCAACATCAGGGTCTGTGCTCGATTTAACTTTCACAAAAAGGTATTCGTATAGAGAATTGAAATGTGAAAATTTTTTTCCTAGGAGGCAGCTACCATCACCCAATAACCTTTTGAAACAGCAGGATATCAATACAAGCTCAAAACTTTCCTTGCCAAAACAGGCTACTGAAAAAGCTAAGCCAGTTTGAGGCTGACAAAGATATGGATAATTTAGCGAAGAGCATCCAACAGGAAATAAAAGCAGCTACTTATGAAATCAAAATAAATGTCCAAAATTATGGTGGGACGAGAATTTAGCCAAATTATTCAGGGAGTTTGCAGAGTCGCAGAAGAAGGCAGCTTCAGAACCCTCCTTTCAAAATTATTGTTCTGCTGTTAACCTCAAGGTTAAATGGAAAAAATCTGTTAAAATTGCCAAAAGAACAAGCTATGCCAGGAAGTTAACAGAGTTAAATGTAAAATCGAACACAAGAGAAGCCTGGAGATTCCTCAGAAATCTAAAAAACTGTCAAGAGGACACCCCAGAAATTTTCGACCCTGACAAAGCTGGGCCATACCTGGAATTCGTTTAACGAACAAATAACCTCAGAAGCAAAGGATGTAGACGATGAAATGTACTCAACCAAGAATAATGAAAATCCTTTCTTTTCCTTGGAAGAGTTAGAGGCTGTGTTAGTGAGAAACAGAAAAACGGCAGGAGGAATAGATCACATCACATACGAGATGCTGAGTGCTCTTAACACTAGTATAAAGACAGAACTTGTACATTTTACAACCGTCGAGTGGCTATTTGCGATTTTCCAGTTGAATGGAGATCTATCAAGGTTGTTCCACACCGAAAAAAATGGATCTGACTGACTTAAAACATTTTCGACCCATATCCCTCATTTCGGTTCTAGCCAAAACAGTAAACGGCATGGTGAAAGCCAGGCTTGAAAAGCATATACAAGAAAACAAGATTATACCCTACAGATCTTATGCATACCAAAACGAGGGGAACGTTGTGAGTTGCTGCTGCGACTGCAACTCTACATTTATACCCGATACATAGTCAGTATGGCTACATTAAACGACAAAGAGTGCCTGCGAGAGACAGAAAATCAGTCAGAACGTGTCGACGGGCGCTGCGTAGCCACTGCAAATTGATTTGTTACTTTTTGGCTATAATAATTATCCGATCTTATTCGGATTCGGCAAGATTCGGCAATCTGGTAGATGTGACATTCTCTATGATTGTGCGTTTTAATTTTCTCCTATCTTCGAAATTGTGGTTGCCACAGATTTTCGTTGTTTATGGCTGCGGAAGGGGTGGGGCGAAATTTTGAAACACACTTTAGCAGTGAGCTATCAACAGTGAGTTCTGCAGTGAAAAATTACTAATAGTTTTGTAACAGTGAGAGCTCTACAGTCAGGTCTAATAGTCTCTCAGATTTGTGGATGCTCCAGATTTTCGTCCTTTGCGGAGGCGGAAGGGGTGTGGCGAAATTTTGAAACAAACTCGTCAAGGTCCGATATGACAGGAGTGTGGATACCAAATTTGGTTGCTCTAGCCTTATAGTCTCTGAGATCTAGGCGCTAATGTTTTGCGCTAAGCAAAGCCGGTGTGTGTTAGAGAGAGACAGGGTGAGAAAAAAAAAGTGAAATTGTTTTCTTCATTCTGGCTATAATAATAATACGATCTAATTCAGATTCTGCAGTCTAGAAGATATAGACATTCTCTACGATTCTGCGTTTTTGGTTTTCTCGTATCTTTAAAATTGTGGATGCCACAGATTTTCGTCCTTTATGGGGGCGGAAGGGGCGGGGCGATGTTTTGAAATATACTTGTAACAGTGACATATCACAGAAGTCTGGATACAAAATGTCGTTGCTCTGGCTCTTATAGTCTTTGAGCACTAGGCGCTAATAGGGACGGACAGACGGACGGACGGACAGACATGGCTCAATCGACTCGGCTATTGATGCTGATCAAGAATATATATACTTTATGGGGTCGGAAACGCTTCCTTCTGGACGTTACACATCCACTTTTACCACAAATCTAATATACCCCAATACTCATTTTGAGTATCGGGTATAAAAACAAGTCTGCAGTGATGTGCATTAATGATGTCATCAATGTGGTAGCGGCAAAGAAAAGAACAAGGAACACGTTACTCTTGTGGTTGTTGACCTCAACAATGCCTACAATTGTGTCAACCTGAAATTCCTAAAAAGACTAATGGAAAATGAGCGTTTTCCTAAAACATACATTGACTGGATCATCAGTTTTATGTCTATGAGACTACTGAAAATAGGAGAAGCTGTTCAGGTAGTTCAGGGAGGAATCCCACAGGGCTCTTGTCTGTCGCCCCTCCTTTTTAATGTATACACGAAAAGACTACATCAGATCAGTGATGGAAATACTCATATGATGCAATCTGCAGATGACTTCGTTATAATCTCTCACAACACGGATTTTTACTGTAGCGGTTGAAAACCTTAATAACAAACTAAATGACTTTAACCTTCTATGTGGTGATCTCGGTTTTAGTTTCCAACCCAAGCAAATCTGCAGCTATGAATGTAGGAAAAGGACAGGTCAGAGCGGTAAATATTTCTGTTGGAAATGTGCCTATACCAAATCGAAAAGATATCCGTTTCTTAGGCAGACTGATTAGCGCAAACATGTCAAATGTCAGCCATGTAAAAATGGTTAAAGAACAAACAAAAAAAGGCAACAGACTCCTCCAGCTTGCAACTACTATAAAATCAGGGCTAAAACCTAAAAAGAAGTACCAACATCTTCAAAGCTTTTATACGAACAAAACAAGAATATGCTATCACAAGTTTTTCAGACATGGGATCTGGAGCAAGCAAAGATATAGAAATAGCGCAAGCTAAATCGCTCCAGAAGGTGTGTTGGGGTGCCACCTGACACAAGCAAACATGAAATTTTTGTCCCGCTGGCGTAATGCCACCCGTTTTTCAGGGCGAAATGGCTTACAGCCAAAGAACTGCTTAAAGTTAAAAAGGTTCAATCCAACAATGTTTGACGAGCTAATACGCTCAAAAGCTGATACGAGTTACACATCGTACATTAAGAGAATTTAATTCCATCTTTGTAAAACACTCAAGATCAGTGATAGTGTTAACACATGTAACAAAATCCATGTATTAGACAAATTTTTAACTAAGGGTAAGGATGAATACTCGAATGAAGAAATAAAAAACTACGTTTTATGAGATTCTGAACAAGTACAAAAAGACGACTGGAACATTCTATCAACAGATGCCTCAGTTACAGAAAGTACATGTGGCATAGAATATTAGAATGGCCTAGTGGAAATATCCACAAGTACAAAATGGTAAACAGATTATCCTCAGTAGGTGCCGAACCTTAAAAAGGCCTTAAAAAGGCCTGCGAACTATGTCTTAAATATAATTACAACGAGGGGGAACGTTGTGAGTTGCTGCTGCGACCGCAACTCTACATTTATACCCGATACATAGTCAGTATAGGTTCATTTAACGACAAAGAGTGCGTGCGAGAGAGACAGAAAATCAGTCAGAACGTGTCGACGGGCGCTGCGTAGCCACTGCAAATTATTTGTTACTTTTAGCTATAATAATAGTCCGATCTGATTCGGATTAGGCAAGATTCGGCAATCTGGTAGATATAGCCATTCTCTATGATTGTGCGTTTTAATTTTCTCCTATCTCCTATCTTCAAAATTGTGGTTGCCACAGATTTTCGTTGTTTATGGTTGCGGAACGGGGTGGGGCGAAATTTTGAAGCAGTGAGCTATCAACAGTGAGTTCTGCAGTGAAAAATTACAAATAGTTGTGTAGCAGTGAGAGCTCTACAGTCAGGTCTAATAATAGTCTCTGAGAGCTGTGGATGCCACAGATTTTCTTCCCTTTGCGGGGGCGGAAGGGGTGGGGCGAAATTTTGAAACAAATCTGTCAAGGTCCGATATCACAGGAGTGTGGATACCAAATTTGGTTGCTCTAGCTCTTATAGTCTCTGAGATCTTGAACTCATATTTAGCAATAGGCAAAGCCGGCTATGATACGTGTGTGTTAGAGAGAGACAGGGCGAGAAAAAATGAAATTGTTTTCTTCATTCTGGCTATAATAATGATGCGATCCAATTCAGATTCTGCAGTCTAGAAGATAAACTCATTTTCTACGATTCTGCGTTTTTAATTTTCTCGTATCTTTAAAATTGTGGATGCCACAGATTTTCGTCCTTTGTGGGGGCGGAAGTGGGCAGGGCGATGTTTTGAAATATACTTGTAACAGTGACATATTACAGAAGTCTGGATACAAAATGTCGTTGCTCTAGCTCTTATAGTCTTTGAGCACTAGGTGCTAATAGGGACGGACAGACGGACGGACGGACGGACGGACGGACGGACGGACGGACGGACGGACGGACAGACAGACATGGCTCAATCGACTCGGCTATTGATGCTGATCAAGAATATATATACTTTATGGGGTCGGAAACGCTTCCTTCTGGACGTTACACACAACCACTTTCACCACAAATCTAATATACCCCTAAACTCATTTTGAGTATCGGGTATAAAAAGGCTGTGATTTTAAGTGATGGATTAGGAGCTATTAATTTAATTAAAAATAAGAATACAGACTCGTACCTAGTGAATGATATTCACAACATAATTAACCAATCAGACATTCAGAAACTTGACATTCTATGGGTCCCTGGTCACAAGGGTGTGGCCATAAACGAAAAGACTGACATAGCAGCAAAGGCTGCTACAAGTGAGGGGGTTACAATAAATATAAAATCCAGCTACAAGGAGGCTCAAAGAGAAATTAGGAAATTTTAGTATACAAATGGAATGAGGACTACAGGATAAAGTGCAGGATGAAGGGATCCAGCCTCATAGACATATTTCCAGACATACCCAGTAAACCCTGGCATTATTCTCTTAAATGGAATGCTAAAAGCATCAAGACCACTAACAGACTTATGACAGGACACACATACGACAAAGTCTTCCTACACAGAATCAAAGCAATTGACTCAAATATCTGCGAAACGTGCAATGTAACAGAATATGCCGAACACCTGATCTTCGATTGCCAAAGATTTGCTGGGCTCAGGAGGAAATTCAAAATCTTTAAATATTATAACAATTTACAACAATTAATAATCAAAAAAGAGCCGCTACATCTCAGAGAGCTGGCAATCTTCATCAAAACTGCTGACTTAAACTTTTGACCCCTGTTTTCTTCATCACGTTATAAAGTAAATTCAGTTTATATTCTAAAACAGTTTTTAACTTTTTGTTTTATATACCGACCTGTCAAACTCGCCAAACTACCTCACCAGTGTCTGATCAATGTGGCTACATTGCTGCGATCAAAATCCAATCATCCTTGAGATGTTTTAAAACCAAAAAAAAAAGGCCTAACTGATAAGGGGTTATCAAAAAGTAGTCGGTTGTTGGAAGCAGAAGCGAGAAAGTTGAACAAAAAGTCGGAAGAACAGACTCATAAATTGCATCTTTTAAATCATACACTTTGTACTCTTTTTCGAAAAACACTATTAATAAATGATACATTATTATTAATCTTACAGGTATATATAAACGATAGAATATATGAATATGATATATGATATTAGAAATAAGGGAATTTAAATATATAGAAAAAGAATAATCAGAAAAAAATTATCAAAAGCATCGGGGGTCAGACCAGCGATCCGCAATGATGATCCAAAACGAAATTTAATTAAAAAATTATACATTTTTCTTTTGTGGTTTGGTGAGGTTTTTTCTTTGTTGGTTAGTGTATTTGTCGGCTACGTTTCAATGCATTAGCGAAATGCATGGAATGCGAGCAATGCAAGCTTAAAGCAGAATTGGCAACGACGAGAACGAAAAGCCTCGAGCGGCTGGCCGCTGCGCATGCCTTTTAGATTTTACGAATACCGGCGCAAAGGAGAAAAGGAGATTGGGTCACTTACGGCTTCAATACAGTGGTCCCTCGCTGAAAGGCGCTTTCGTTGTGGAGCTGTGGAAACAATGTTAATGTGTGCCCATGTCGGAGGGGGATTGGTAAAAAGGGGGGGAATATTCAAAAGGTTTGGGTTTTTTTTTAAATAATTTTTTTGGTTTTTGTTGTTTGTTACTATGATTAAGTTTTTCTTTCTCCAACCAGCTAAATAAATTCAGTTTTGGGAACTTTCAATTTCACGGATATCGAGGCAGGACTGTGACGCAGAGTTAATGAAAGTTACATAGGAATAGAAGGGCTCAGAAGGAACCAAAAAAAAGACAATTAAAACTACAAAATCTTGATCCGGATCCGTAGCGGCTTCTTCTGAGCCGTCGCAGAAAGCGAGTTAGCGGAGCATACGGGAGGGGGTGATCTCTATGCCCCTATGTACCGCAACTGCAGGGCGCATGGGGCCTGCGCGTAGGTTATGGATGGCGCAAGGGTTATGGCCGGTGGAGGTTATGTAACCGGGCAGGTGAACATTCCAACGATTTGCAAAGGTGAACAAATCTCGGCCCCCACACCAAGGTCGGCTCCCGAGGAGTACTCCCGTCAAGGGTGGGAGTTTGGTGTGGGGGCAGAACTTTGGAAGAGCTGGGTGGGCTACCGCTCGTGGCCAGGGCCCTATGGGCGAAACAGAAACAAAACCACGAGGGCTAAGAAAAAAAATCAAATTTTTTTTCCCTACAGTGCACTTTAACATACCGTTTTTCGTTTTGCAAAAAAAAAAACACTTAGTGGCGAGGCGGGGCAAATAGGCACTTTACGCCAGGGTAGTTGTCTTTACAAGTTTTCTCGGCGCACGGTTATTAATTTCGCCCGATTTTTGCGAAGCGCACACCGTACGGGATTTTCGAAGTTTCTTTTTCTCGTTTTCGGTTTTTCTTTTTGGAAGTTATTTGTTTTTTTTCTTTTTGGGTTCTTGCACGTGGTCGACTTAAAATATATATTTGTTACCGAGGCGGAGATAACCACCGGCTGCACCGATTTAAATTTTCAAAAGAGAACGCTCTGGTGCTTTTGCACTGCTTAAATAAAGCTTACAGATCTCAACGCTCCGCTTCGAAAGCTCCGTTGCGATGCGCTGCACAGCACTTTACGAAAGCATAGATCAGCTGTTCCCCTAAATCGAGCTTGCCTGCACCCACCAATTGGCCCAATGTTATTGCATGCGAAATGCCCGAGCACCATAGCAATAACCTAACTGGATCTGTACTGTCCAACCACAACCGTTACACCATCCGATAATATGCCACCGTTTAGACAGAATATTAGCGGGAATCAGGAATCGAATGTCTTTCGCATGAAAGGTTCCTATTTCTCGGCCTTGCAAATTTTTCCAGAAGGTAGAAACAATTACCAAGTTTTTTTCCGAACGCGACATTTAAAGAATTTTGGAATGATTTGGCATTAAAAATTTTGCGTGAATTTGCTCAAGGAAAATTTCGGTGAAATGCTACCTGACCTTCTCGGAACGACACAGGCTTTGCTCGTAAATTGTGATGAGCAACGTTGCGATCATACGCTTTCTTAATATTGCCATGTATATCTTTTCGAATTAGCGCTAAATTGTCCGACCTAGATACCGGTACAACGGGTTCTTCCAGCAAGTCTAAGTCCTTCAGAAGCTTATAATCCGTCCCATGCGTGAGCATATCTAAAGCCAAACAGGGGCTCGATATGGTGAACAACCTAAAGACTGATGTAGTGACGATCGCAGCGAACAAGATATACTTGTGAGATGCTGATCCCAGTAGGTCTGATTCTGCTGAAGATATGATCGCACGGCAGCTAACAATGAACGATTTACTCGTTCCGCCGCATTACTTTGGGGGAGAGTATAGTGCAGTGTACATATGTTTAATTCCCAGCTGTGTCAAGTATGCGTTGAATTCTGTAGCTTTGAATTGTTTTCCATTGTCGCTAACAATAGTTTCAGGCACACCATATGCATGAAAGATATGCTTTAGCAGAAATTCTTGGATTACTACGGAAGTAAATTTCTTCAGGGGGTGTAGCCAATGGTATTTACCGAAGTGATCTAAAACAATTAGCAAACCAACATGTCCATTTTTTTCTGCGTGGATAGGGTCCAAGCAGATCTATGTACAATCGTTGAAATGGTCGACAAGTTGGTATGTGGTTTCCCATGGGTAGCCGCAGAGTATAAATAGGAGCTTTGCATGCTTTGCACACATCACAACTACGAATATACTCTCGAACATCTTTAGCTAAGCCGGGCCAAAACAAACTTCTTCGAACTTTTTCTATGGTCTTTTGCAGGCCGGCACGCGCTGAAGTAGGATTGTCATGAGCTTGTTTAAGAACGTCGGTCTTCAATCGCTCGGGGACCCATAACTTTAAAAGTTCGACTGTCTTGCACCAGCCTTTCCATCTGCGTGTTCGGTTCAGATATGTACAGAAATTGGTCGATAATTTTCAGATCGGGCAGTTGAGGCTTCAGGATCCTGAAGGCTTCGGACTCGAGATCTTTCCAGGACTCATCTCTACTACGGATACTTCAGGTTCATGTAATCGGCAAAAGCATCGGGGACAATGTGATCTTTTCCTTTTCGGTACGATATCGAGAATTTAAATTGCTGCAATCTAAAAACCATAGAGCTAACCTCCCCGACACGTTTTGCTGGTGCATTAGCCACAACAAACTGGAATGATCAGTAGCCACTTCGAACTCTTGCGGTTCAGATAGCAACGGAACTTTTCGATGGCCAGAATTACGGCCAAGCACTCGCGCTCCGAATGTTCGTTCGTTCTCTTTGTAGTGACCAGACGTGTTTTTGTTTTGCGCTCCGCTTCTTTTCCTTTTATTTTCCAAATACAGCCGGTGTTTTCAAAATAAACCTCGATTAAAATCCTCATATAACCTACAGTAGAAAATCTGTCCTATAACGCGAGTGCATGCCTATTGTTATTATTAAAATTTGATTTTGAAATTAATTCTGTGCGTTGGTTAATCGTGTGTTTGTGTGTTACTTTCTGTAAGTACGCTCACGCTGAGTTCAGCCCGCTCTTTATCTCGTAGCCTTTTTGCTTTGTATCCTCTCCCCTATTATCAAATAACTGTTCTTTCTCTCTCGCTCTTTTTTAACTTTCTGAGCTCTCTGTTTAGTAGCTCTCGAAATAACCGCTCTCCTCCCCGCTCTCTTTTTACTAATTCCGCTTTGAGCGTTTGTCTGGCACATTGGTCTGATACCAATTTGTTTTGGTATTTTAAATAGTTGATTTTTTTTTAATAATTAAAATGGAATTCGCTGTGGTCTGCGCCAAAAAATCATGCAATAAGCAAATCACCCACGATCAGCCGATTATCCCCTGCTGGCTCTGCGACGGCGTAGTGCACGCAAAATGCGCTGGATTTTTGGCCTTGTGGGTGATGCCATTTCAAAACGTAACGGCTTGCACTACAGTTGTGAGGCATGCCGTGCGGAGCTTAAAAGCAGTACGATCGGCTCCTAGCCATGGAGTCTCAGTTTGGCAGTCTGCAACTGCTGAATGAGTCTCCGAGGCGTAAAAAGGTCACTCCGCGGGATCTGCAAAATTGCCAACCGTCACTCCAGCCGCTCGCGGCCGAAAAAACTGACTCCGACCACTCAAAGTGTGCAGCAGCTGATTTCGTTTGCCACCCAAAGGGGCAACGACGGCTGCTGGCGATGACCGATTCGGTTGCCGAATTCATGGCTTCGGAGAATGTGCAGACAAGTACGTCTGCAGCGTCCGTGTCCGTAGTGTCCGCAAGCTCACTAGTTGTCCCGTCCATGCCGATCCCACCAGTAAATAGACGTTCCGGACCTCCGGATATTGCCACCACAGGTACTAGGCCTGTGGTGCCCAAAACCACTGGTGGGAGTCCCCCACCAAAACGACAAGTTTTTTGTCTCACGGCTGGCCCTGATCTCACATCGAATGATGTAACTGCTTTTTATTCAAAGCAGAACAAAAGCCGTGGGTTTAAAGGTGGAGAAGTTCAACTTTTTCTTATGCCAGGGGAGATAGCCTCTTTAAGATAAAGCGTCTCCCCATCTCAGTTTGACACCATTTGCTCTGCCAAATTTTGGCCGGGCATTTGGTGGTGAAGGAGTTTAAGGCAAAGAAGAAGAATAGGCCCCCAATAACTCTCACAAATCATCCCAGTGTGCCATCCTCATCCTCAACGTCAACCTCAACTTCCTCAACCCTTCTAAAAACTAACTTCTCTCTTAGTAACTTATCAGAATGTTAGAGGCTTGTCTAGTAAGCTCAG
>CM017781.1:45037133-45065281 GCA_008121275.1 Drosophila lowei | reverse complement strand
CCTTTTTTTTTTGGTTTTAAAACATCTCAAGGATGATTGGATTTTGATCGCAGCAAGGCCACATTGATCAGACACTGGTGAGGTAGTTTGGCGAGTTTGACAGGTCGGTATATAAAACAAAAAAGTTAAAAAACTGTTTTAGAATATAAACTGAATTTACTTTATAACGTGATGAAGAAAACAGGGGTCAAAAGTTTAAGTCAGCAGTTTTGATGAAGATTGCCAGCTCTCTGAGATGTAGCGGCTCTTTTGATTATTAATTGTTGTAAATTGTTATAATATTTAAAGATTTTGAATTTCCTCCTGAGCCCAGCAAATCTTTGGCAATCGAAGATCAGGTGTTCGGCATATTCTGTTACATTGCACGTTTCGCAGATATTTGAGTCAATTGCTTTGATTCTGTGTAGGAAGACTTTGTCGTATGTGTGTCCTGTCATAAGTCTGTTAGTGGTCTTGATGCTTTTAGCATTCCATTTAAGAGAATAATGCCAGGGTTTACTGGGTATGTCTGGAAATATGTCTATGAGGCTGGATCCCTTCATCCTGCACTTTATCCTGTAGTCCTCATTCCATTTGTATACTAAAATTTCCTAATTTCTCTTTGAGCCTCCTTGTAGCTGGATTTTATATTTATTGTAACCCCTCACTTGTAGCAGCCTTTGCTGCTATGTCAGTCTTTTCGTTTATGGCCACACCCTTGTGACCAGGGACCCATAGAATGTCAAGTTTCTGAATGTCTGATTGGTTAATTATGTTGTGAATATCATTCACTAGGTACGAGTCTGTATTCTTATTTTTAATTAAATTAATAGCTCCTAATCCATCACTTAAAATCACAGCCTTTTTATACCCGATACTCAAAATGAGTTTAGGGGTATATTAGATTTGTGGTGAAAGTGGTTGTGTGTAACGTCCAGAAGGAAGCGTTTCCGACCCCATAAAGTATATATATTCTTGATCAGCATCAATAGCCGAGTCGATTGAGCCATGTCTGTCTGTCCGTCCGTCCGTCCGTCCGTCCGTCCGTCCGTCCGTCCGTCCGTCCGTCTGTCCGTCCCTATTAGCACCTAGTGCTCAAAGACTATAAGAGCTAGAGCAACGACATTTTGTATCCAGACTTCTGTAATATGTCACTGTTACAAGTATATTTCAAAACATCGCCCTGCCCACTTCCGCCCCCACAAAGGACGAAAATCTGTGGCATCCACAATTTTAAAGATACGAGAAAATTAAAACGCAGAATCGTAGAAAATGAGTTTATCTTCTAGACTGCAGAATCTGAATTGGATCGCATCATTATTATAGCCAGAATGAAGAAAACAATTTCATTTTTCTCGCCCTGTCTCTCTCTAACACACACGTATCATAGCCGGCTTTGCCTATTGCTAAATATGAGTTCCAAGATCTCAGAGACTATAAGAGCTAGAGCAACCAAATTTGGTATCCACACTCCTGTGATATCGGACCTTGACAGATTTGTTTCAAAATTTCGCCCCACCCCCTTCCGCCCCCGCAAAGGAAGAAAATCTGTGGCATCCACAGCTCTCAGAGACTATTAGACCTGACTGTAGAGCTCTCACTGCTACACAACTATTTGTAATTTTTCACTGCAGAACTCACTGTTGATAGCTCACTGCTTCAAAATTTCGCCCCACCCCGTTCCGCAACCATAAACAACGAAAATCTGTGGCAACCACAATTTTGAAGATAGGAGATAGGAGAAAATTAAAAACGCACAATCATAGAGAATGGCTATATCTACCAGATTGCCGAATCTTGCCTAATCCGAATCAGATCGGACTATTATTATAGCTAAAAGTAACAAATAATTTGCAGTGGCTACGCAGCGCCCGTCGACACGTTCTGACTGATTTTCTGTCTCTCTCGCACGCACTCTTTGTCGTTAAATGAACCTATACTGACTATGTATCGGGTATAAATGTAGAGTTGCGGTCGCAGCAGCAACTCACAACGTTCCCCTCGTTGTAATTATATTTAAGACATAGTTCGCAGGCCTTTTAAGGCCTTTTAAGGTTCGGCACCTACTGAGGATAATCTGTTTACCATTTTGTACTTGTGGATATTTCCACTAGGCCATTCTAATATTCCTATGCCACATGTACTTTCTGTAACTGAGGCATCTGTTGATAGAATGTTCCAGTCGTCTTTTTTGTACTTGTTCAGAATCTCATAAAACGTAGTTTTTATTTCTTCATTCGAGTATTCATCCTTACCCTTAGTTAAAAATTTGTCTAATACATGGATTTTGTTACATGTGTTAACACTATCACAGTCTTGAGTGTTTACAAAGATGGAATTAAATTCTCTTAATGTACGTGTGTAACTCGTATCAGCTTTTGAGCGTATTAGCTCGTCAAACATTGTTGGATTGAACCTTTTAACTTTAAGCAGTTCTTTGGCTGTAAGCCATTTCGCCCTGAAAACGGGTGGCATTACGCCAGCGAGGACAAAAATTTCATGTTTGCTTGTGTCAGGTGGCACCCCAACACACCTTCTGAGCGATTTAGCTTGCGCTATTTCTATATCTTTGCTTGCTCCAGATCCCATGTCTGAAAAACTTGTGATAGCATATTCTTGTTTTGTTCGTATAAAAGCTTTGAAGATGTTGGTACTTGTTTTAGGTTTTAGCCCTGATTTTATAGTAGTTGCAAGCTGGAGGAGTCTGTTGCCTTTTTTTGTTTGTTCTTTAACCATTTTTACATGGCTGACATTTGACATGTTTGCGCTAATCAGTCTGCCTAAGAAACGGATATCTTTTCGATTTGGTATAGGCACATTTCCAACAGAAATATTTACCGCTCTGACCTGTCCTTTTCCTACATTCATAGCTGCAGATTTGCTTGGGTTGAAACTAAAACCGAGATCACCACATAGAAGGTTAAAGTCATTTAGTTTGTTATTAAGGTTTTCAACCGCTACAGTAAAATCCGTGTTGTGAGAGATTATAACGAAGTCATCTGCAGATTGCATCATATGAGTATTTCCATCACTGATCTGATGTAGTCTTTTCGTGTATACATTAAAAGGAGGGGCGACAGACAAGAGCCCTGTGGGATTCCTCCCTGAACTACCTGAACAGCTTCTCCTATTTTCAGTAGTCTCATAGACATAAAACTGATGATCCAGTCAATGTATGTTTTAGGAAAACGCTCATTTCCATTAGTCTTTTAGGAATTTCAGGTTGACACAATTGTAGGCATTGTTGAGGTCAACAACCACAAGAGTAACGTGTTCCTTGTTCTTTTTCTTTGCCGCTACCACATTGATGACATCATTAATGCACATCACTGCAGACTTGTTTTTATACCCGATACTCAAAATGAGTATTGGGGTATATTAGATTTGTGGTAAAAGTGGATGTGTGTAACGTCCAGAAGGAAGCGTTTCCGACCCCATAAAGTATATATATTCTTGATCAGCATCAATAGCCGAGTCGATTGAGCCATGTCTGTCCGTCCGTCCGTCTGTCCGTCCCTATTAGCGCCTAGTGCTCAAAGACTATAAGAGCCAGAGCAACGACATTTTGTATCCAGACTTCTGTGATATGTCACTGTTACAAGTATATTTCAAAACATCGCCCCGCCCACTTCCGCCCCCACAAAGGACGAAAATCTGTGGCATCCACAATTTTAAAGATACGAGAAAACCAAAAACGCAGAATCGTAGAGAATGTCTATATCTTCTAGACTGCAGAATCTGAATTAGATCGTATTATTATTATAGCCAGAATGAAGAAAACAATTTCATTTTTCTCACCCTGTCTCTCTCTAACACACACCGGCTTTGCTTAGCGCAAAACATTAGCGCCTAGATCTCAGAGACTATAAGAGCTAGAGCAACCAAATTTGGTATCCACACTCCTGTCATATCGGACCTTGACGAGTTTGTTTCAAAATTTCGCCACACCCCCTTCCGCCTCCGCAAAGGACGAAAATCTGGAGCATCCACAAATCTGAGAGACTATTAGACCTGACTGTAGAGCTCTCACTGTTACAAAACTATTAGTAATTTTTCACTGCAGAACTCACTGTTGATAGCTCACTGCTACAAGTGTGTTTCAAAATTTCGCCCCACCCCCTTCCGCAGCCATAAACAACGAAAATCTGTGGCAACCACAATTTCGAAGATAGGAGAAAATTAAAACGCACAATCATAGAGAATGTGTCACATCTACCAGATTGCCGAATCTTGCCGAATCCGAATAAGATCGGATAATTATTATAGCCAAAAGTAACAAATCAATTTGCAGTGGCTACGCAGCGCCCGTCGACACGTTCTGACTGATTTTCTGTCTCTCTCGCAGGCACTCTTTGTCGTTTAATGTAGCCATACTGACTATGTATCGGGTATAAATGTAGAGTTGCAGTCGCAGCAGCAACTCACAACGTTCCCCCTCGTTTTGGTATGCATAAGATCTGTAGGGTATAATCTTGTTTTCTTGTATATGCTTTTCAAGCCTGGCTTTCACCATGCCGTTTACTGTTTTGGCTAGAACCGAAATGAGGGATATGGGTCGAAAATGTTTTAAGTCAGTCAGATCCATGTTTTTTCGGTATTGGAACAATTCTGATAGATCTCCATTCAACTGGAAAATCGCAAATAGCCACTCGACGGTTGTAAAATGTACAAGTTCTGTCTTTATACTAGTGTTAAGAGCACTCAGCATCTCGTATGTGATGTGATCTATTCCTCCTGCCGTTTTTCTGTTTCTCACTAACACAGCCTCTAACTCTTCCAAGGAAAAGAAAGGATTTTCATTATTCTTGGTTGAGTACATTTCATCGTCTACATCCTTTGCTTCTGAGGTTATTTGTTCGTTAAGGAATTCCAGGTATGGCCCAGCTTTGTCAGGGTCGAAAATTTCTGGGGTGTCCTCTTGACAGTTTTTAGATTTCTGAGGAATCTCCAGGCTTCTCTTGTGTTCGATTTTACATTTAACTCTGTTAACTTCCTGGCATAGCTTGTTCTTTTGGCAATTTTAACAGATTTTTCCATTTAACCTTGAGGTTAACAGCAGAACAATAATTTTGAAAGGAGGGTTCTGAAGCTGCCTTCTTCTGCGACTCTGCAAACTCCCTGAATAATTTGGCTAAATTCTCGTCCCACCATAATTTTGGACATTTATTTTGATTTCATAAGTAGCTGCTTTTATTTCCTGTTGGATGCTCTTCGCTAAATTATCCATATCTTTGTCAGCCTCAAACTGGCTTAGCTTTTCAGTAGCCTGTTTTGGCAAGGAAAGTTTTGAGCTTGTATTGATATCCTGCTGTTTCAAAGGTTATTGGGTGATGGTAGCTGCCTCCTAGGAAAAAATTTTCACATTTCCAATTCTCTATACGAATACCTTTTGTGAAAGTTAAATCGAGCACAGACCCTGATGTTGAGTCGATGTGTCTTCTGAATGTGAGTCTGTGGTCATTTGCTACCCTATAGCCAGCGTTTGACATAGCTTGCATGAGAAAAGTTCCCTTTCCACTGTTGGTTCTGTCTCCAAAAGGTATGTCTTGCGTTGAAATCGCCTGCAATTATGACTTTTCCGAATGCGTCTAAATATTCAAGGAGATTGTCAATCGCTTGTTTGAAGGATGCAAGAGACAACAAAGGTTCAAAATATACTGAGGTGATAAAAATTTATCTTTTGTTGATGGTCCTTGCTATAATTATATCTTGCTCTGTCTCATATATCAGTCTTTTAACTCTGAAGTCTTTTTTATAGGCAATCGCCACTTCTCCATAACCGTCCTCTCTATGTTTTTCTAACATATTGAAGTTGGCTAGTTTCCTAAAACGGAGATCGTGAGAAAACTTCAGCCAGAATGGCAAAGTCGAAGTTTTCATTGTTTAAGTAGAATTCTAGGTCGTTTTATTGGCTTTAATAGATTGAATGTTATGTTGTAAAATTTCATATTTATTTAGATGTTTTAAAAGGTTCGTTTCTCTCTGTTTGTTCATGTTTCTGTCTACATTATGTTCCATATTGCTATCATTTGTACTGGTCACTTTTTGATGGATGTGACACATCACTTGAGTCGACTAAACGAGACAACATGTCAACCATCTGTTGAATGGTAAATTTGTTTTCTTTTAGTTCTTTGCTTTCGAAAAATGTACGTGATCTCTAGAATCGTTGGTATATGATTCTAAGTGATAGTGAGGTTTTTGTGCAGGAACCAAAGGTCTCTGCACTAACCTGCTCGCATAACTGTGTTTTTAAATTTCATTTGCTTTAACGTTTTGTTTTGAACATTTCCCTCATCCTTGTCTAGTTTTGGATAGTTTTTTTTCATAATTGTCTAACAACGAAAAATTTTGATGAATTGAGTAAGTACTAAGCACTTCTTTTCGCGCGATTTTTTTGATTGTCATTATTTTGTTAATGTCCATCTCCTTTTCCCATACTGGGCACAACAGTCTGTCCCTAGCTGAGTGATTTTTCCCATTGCAAAGAATACACTTGAGACCAATGCACGACCCATTGCACTCCTCGACTCCGCATTTATTGCACCTCCTAGCTGATTTGCATCTGGCCGAAGTGTGACCAAGTCTGCCACAATTATAACGTTGCCTTACCCTGGGAACATATATGCTTACTTTCATCCCACATATCCCAAAAGAGATACCTTTTCTGGGATGTCTGAACCCTCGAAACCAATTTTGACAGTTTCTAATGGTTGTAGCATGTTACCTATACCGTTCGAGCGGGTGGTGGTGGTATCCGACACGAAGCACGTGCTGGATCCGGCTTCCATATTCGGTAAAGTAGGGATGGGTTTGAAACTCGCTCGGATACCGGGCTCGCAAACATTAAAAACTCAATTATTAATCACGTGCTATTTGACGCTATCCACAACATAGAACACCCATACACTTACAGCGACGGACAGACAGGACGGAACCGGACTAGGCCATAGGGCGCCTTTAAACGCAGCAGGTGTTGAGCTTGCGCATAGCCCTCCCAACCATGATCGTCATCTCCATCTCCTCGTTTTGACGATCCCTTTGGCCACTATGACTACCTTGACAGGGACGATACCCGACGCATGGCTCCAATAATAACGCTCTAACACATATTAAACATTATAAATTTATTCAGAAAAAGACCCAACTTTATGCGCCCCTTGAACATTAATTACACTAAAAATATCTAATCTGTAAAACTAACATGTAAATGTATAAGGTATAAAGTTAATGTTAAGATTATGTAGATGACGCTGTTAATGTTAACCTATGTTATTCAGCTAGAATGTTAACCACAATTTTAGCTAGCGTAAGCTTCTGAACACCTCAACTGGGTCATGGGAAAAGGGGAGTGAGGGAGTTCGGAGACACCACTCAGCATAGGCCGGATATAGAGCGGGCACGAGATTAAATTATGGTTACCTGCAGATGGCAGTTACATGCACTTTGTTCCTCTCCAACGTAGAAGCGCTTCGACGTCGGCTGAAAGGCAAAAAACACGAAACCTCTACGGGGCATTATCACGCTCTCCAAGCCCCTACGCTCATCCGCACTGATGCGGCCCTGTCTCGCTCTACGCTTGTCGTCCCAGATCGCGGGAGCGACGCTTGAGCTTGGGGGATGGGTTTTTATTTTTGTTTTTTTTTGGAGGTAGAGAGAAGGAGGGAATGAAGGAGAAAGATAGAAGAGGGACTGCGAGGGTCTTCAGCTATGCTTTCGGGTTCCTATACCCTTCCCGGTTTACATTCCCTCCCTTGGGTTAAATTATTAAATGTTTTTCGCTGAAGGCGACTGAACTAATGTAGGTGGTAATCCGGTTGTATGATGTTTGATGTGGAGATGTGCCCGAAGCTAGCTGTTGTTGTTGGGTCGGGTGCCAGCGCGGGGATTTGGCTACTACGGCAAGCCGTTCTGTTGGCGCTAACGGCCGATGATAGCGCGGGGACTGGGCTGCTGCGGCTAGCTGTTCTGTTGGCACTGTAGCTGACTAGCGGGATGACTGCTGCTTAGCTGTTGTTGTGGCCGGTAACAGCCAATGTTAGCGCGGGGGGAACTGGGCTGCTGCGGCTTGCTGTTCTGTTGGCGCTGTAGCTGACTAGCGGAATGACTGCTGCCTAGCTGTTGTTGTTGGCGGTAACGTTACCGCCGCTGTAGAGGTCGAAGCGGCTTTGGATACCGGCGCTGTCGTGGCCAGCTTCCCTGAAGCGGAGCGGTCGTATGCTGCGCCCAGATGCTTCAACTGGCTTGGTCCAACGGTATTTTCTCTCAGCCGGCGTTCAACTTTTCGCGTCTGTAAAACGTTATTTCCTTCTGTTAGCAGCGCGCACTTTCAACTCTTTTACCCCTTCTTGGGAACTGACCCTTCCTTTTTCCAACTTTGCCCATCGCTTCGTCGAGCCACTTCGGACCCGATCCAATTTGGAGAAATTGCTCCTGAACGTGGCTCTTCCACTCAATTGCGATAGCGATCCCCGAGAGAAGGTTAACCATTTCCCCCACATACTTTTAGGCCTTCCTCCATTCAACTGGAAAATCGCACATAGCCACTCGACGGTTGTAAAAATGTACAAGTTCTGTCTTTATACTAGTGTTAAGAGCACTCAGCATCTCGTATGTGATGTGATCTATTCCTCCTGCCGTTTTTGTTTCTCACTAACACAGCCTCTAACTCTTCCAAGGAAAAGAAAGGATTTTCATTATTCTTGGTTGAGTACATTTCTTCGTCTACATCCTTTGCTTCTGAGGTTATTTGTTCGTTAAGGAATTCCAGGTATGGCCCAGCTTTATCAGGGTCGAAAATTTCTGGGGTGTCCTCTTGACAGTTTTAGATTTCTGAGGAATCTCCAGGCTTCTCTTGTGTTCGATTTTACATTTAACTCTGTTAACTTCCTGGCATAGCTTGTTCTTTTGGCAATTTTAACAGATTTTTCCATTTAACCTTGAGGTTAACAGCAGAACAATAATTTTGAAAGGAGGGTTCTGAAGCTGCCTTCTTCTGCGACTCTGCAAACTCCCTGAATAATTTGGCTAAATTCTCGTCCCACCATAATTTTGGACATTTATTTTTGATTTCATAAGTAGCTGCTTTTATTTCCTGTTGGATGCTCTTCCTAAATTATCCATTTCTTTGTCAGCCTCAAACTGGCTTAGCTTTTTCAGTAGCCTGTTTTTGGCAAGGAAAGTTTTGAGCTTGTATTGATATCCTGCTGTTTCAAAGGTTATTGGGTGATGGTGGCTGCCTCCTAGGAAAAAATTTTCACATTTCAATTCTCTATACGAATACCTTTTGTGAAAGTTAAATCGAGCACAGACCCTGATGTTGAGTCGATGTGTCTTCTGAATGTGAGTCTGTGGTCATTTGCTACCCTATAGCCAGCGTTTGACATAGCTTGCATGAGAAAAGTTCCCTTTCCACTGTTGGTTCTGTCTCCAAAAAAGGTATGTCTTGCGTTGAAATCGCCTGCAATTATGACTTTTCCGAATGCGTCTAAATATTCAAGGAGATTGTCAATCGCTTGTTTGAAGGATGCAAGAGACAAAAAGGTTCAAAATATACTGAGGTGATAAAAATTTATCTTTTTGTTGATGGTCCTTGCTATAATTATATCTTGCTCTGTCTCATATATCAGTCTTTTAACTCTGAAGTCTTTTTTATAGGCAATCGCCACTTCTCCATAACCGTCCTCTCTATGTTTTTCTAACATATTGAAGTTGGCTAGTTTCCTAAAACGGAGATCGTGAGAAAACTTCAGCCAGAATGGCAAAGTCGAAGGTTTTCATTGTTTAAAAGAATTCTAGGTCGTTTTTATTGGCTTTAATAGATTGAATGTTATGTTGTAAAATTTCTTATTTATTTAGATGTTTTAAAAAGGTTCGTTTCTCTCTGTTTGTTTTCATGTTTCCGTCTACATTATGTTCCATATTGCTATCATTTGTACTGGTCACTTTTTTGATGGATGTGACACATCACTTGAGTCGACTAAACGAGACAAATGTCAACCATCTGTTGAATGGTAAATTTTTTTCTTTTAGTTCTTTGCTTTCGAAAAAATGTACGTGATCTCTAGAATCGTTGGTATATGATTCTTAAGTGATAGTGAGGTTTTTGTGCAGGAACCAAAGGTCTCTGCACTAACCTGCTCGCATAACTGTGTTTTTAAATTTCATTTTTTAACGTTTTGTTTTGAACATTTCCCTCATCCTTGTCTAGTTTTGGATAGTTTTTTTCATAATTGTCTAACAACGAAAATTTTGATGAATTAAAGTACTAAACACTTCTTTTCGCGCGATTTTTTGATTGTCATTATTTTGTTAATGTCCATCTCCTTTTCCCATACTGGGCACAAAGTCTGTCCCTAGCTGAGTGATTTTTCCCATTGCAAAGGATACCCGAGACCAATGCCGACCCATTGCACTCCTCGACTCCGCATTTATTGCACCTCCAAGCTGATTTGCATCTGGCCGAAGTGTGACCAAGTGTGCCTAAATTATAACGTTGCCTTACTCTGGGAACGTATATGCTTTCCATCCCACATATCCCAAAAGAGATTCTTTTTCTGGGAATGTCGAACCTTCAAAACCAATTTTGACTGTCTCTAAGGGTATAAGATTAAAGTGTCGTTGTTGTCATCGGTATTAATTTTCTGCCTCCTTGCTAATCTTTCAATTGACTTAATCTTGATGTTTGAGGCAATATTTTTCATGATTTCATCGTCTGAAAAACCGAGTGGCACCCTTTAATTACCCAAAGGTTCCACATAGTCTCTTGGTATAAAACCACTAAATTCATTTTGTTCACATCCTCATTTTAAAACTAAATCATTTGCTTCGTTGAAACTTTTAAAGTACATCTTTATAGTGTAGGCCAACCTTCAATTTTATCTCCTGTGATTTTAAGATGTCTTATATTCTCAAACAGGAATAGGCCATTTTGGTGTTTTGTTTTCGAAGAGGGTACTGTTTTTGGTCGATAAGAGTACTGCCGCATCACCGTTGTGACACCAATTATACAACACTGTTGTCTTTTCGATACCTTTTTGATGAATTTATAAACGGATTAGTATTTTTATTTAGTGTTTTAGTCTTTCAAAATTTCCAGTAAAACCTTTGATGGCATTTTTTGGACTTATGAACGGTCACACCGTCCGAAGCTACCTCAACCATTTTGTTACTGTCATTAGTGATGTAAGTTTGAATGAAAACATCGATGTCGATGTCCATCGATGTTGTCAAGATGAAATATCGATGTTAAATTTATACATCCGGATTGAAACTTCGATGCATCGATGTATGACCGATGTTTCATGACTTATGACTTTCCCATTTGAATATAAAAGGAATATTTTTATGTTATTTAAGCTTGTTTACTGGTGCTTTCATGGCGTTATTATTATAACAAAAAAAACTTAAAAGTATTCAACATAGGAAAAATTAAACTTGAGCTTTCATAGCAGTCTTTTACATTTCATAGGACTAAACTAAAAATATTTTAAATAAAAGAAATAGATTAGCTCCATAGCAGTCTTTGTAGTCATTGTAGATCAAAGATAACTAATATTTAAAAAGTACTTTTTGTCAATGCTTTGCATTGTCTTCGAAATGGTATGTCTTTTGCAATCATGTAAACAATTGCATCATTAATTTTTTGGTTTTGGCGCCTTCTGTTCCATAATCCGACATATTTTGAAAACTTGCAGATTTGAAAACTTGCCTTTGGAGCTACGCTATTTGGTACTGGTGTTTCCTCGTTTCCTTATTTATTTTATGCACATTGCGTAGATGGTCTTTCATGTTTGTTGTGTTTCCCGAAGTTTTTATGGTTTTGCCACAAACATTGCATCCACGCCCGTCAACTTTGGTAAAATGCTTCCAGCATAAGCTCGTCTTTGTTGTTATTCTAAAATACATCATTTTGTAGTAAAATATATGTATATTTTCCAAATAAACTACAAGGCTTCTATAGTAAATCTATAATAAATTCATTTTAATTCAAATATGTTTGCTGCTTACAGAAGAACAAATACGCAATGATGTGAAATTAAACTATCGATGTTTTGCAAAATATCGATGCATCGCTCAACATCGGTAGCATCAAAACATCGGAAAACATCTGTAAGATCGGAAAAAACATCGATGCTCGATGTTTTTACATCACTAACTGTCATCATCTGTCATCATTTTATCATTTATGTCTGTATTGGTGTCGTCACTTTTTTTCCCTTGCTGTCTTGTATGTCCATGTTTTTTCACAATTCAGAATGTGTGCAGAAGAATTTTTTCGCATCTTTTTTGCTGGGTACATTTCGTTAGTAAAACTGTCGATTATGTCTTCTTTTAACCTTGAACTCCAAAGCACTGAAGTTTTTACTATTGTTTTTGGGTTTGACTTTTGCTGTTATTTGCCACCTGATCAGGAGGTTTCGATTTGGCAGACACCGAGTGACCGGCATCCGCCAATTTTACTGGTTTTACCAGAATGCCAAAGACTCACCTCGCCTCCGGGAAAAACAAGGAAAAAAAACACGCGTATAAACAATGATCCAATCTTTTCTACCACTTTGTAACATTCAACGTTGTATATATACGTCAGTAGGGGATGGATTGGAGGGATGTCAGAGTTCACTGCCGGTAGGGACTCTCTGGTTCGTACTCATTCAGTAACTTAAGGAGGTGTTCGTTTGACCGCGTCTCGACTCTACTACATAAACTTTAAAATTTTAGAATCCTTGATGACTACAGGGGAGCTAGCTCGAAAACAACAATATGCCTATTCCGAGCATAAACGAAAACTAAATGGCACAATCATACCTGGGGCGTACCCGAAAGTACTAGGGGCTTTCGTCTCTGTGTCGTTCCATATCGCTGGCGTGGGTCTTGAGATGGAAGTCGACCCGCACGATTCTGTACCTTCCATGATTTCCAGTTGTGCGAAGGTTCTATGTCGAAGGCGAAGTTGTGCGAAGGTTCTGAAATCCCTAAAATTCTCCCCTACCCCATTACGTCACCATGTCACTAGGAAATTATTAGGAAGTCTATTCCATATTCATGGCTAACAAAATTCAATATATTTCTCGGTACTTAATGCCTAGACATTTTGCCACATAATCAGAAAAAAAACTAGTAAAACACTAGTTTCCCTACCGAAAATAACACAAGTCTTTAATTACAACCAGTAGGCAAATCAATGATAAAAAAAATTAATTGAATGGAAAAAAAGTGTGACTTAATCACTAAAGAATAACTGAGAAAAGTTATAGATATAGGTATGTAAAAGACAGGGTATCAAGTAGTTAGCACTATCCCACCTAAATTAACATTTGAACTTAAGATACCATCGATAAGACCTAAAGCGATATAACCAGACGTAATTGATATTTAAAAAGAGCTTAATCGATAAGGGGTTATCGGAAAAAGTAGTCGGTGGTTGGAAGTAGAAGAGAAAAGTTAAACACAAAAGTCGGAAGAACAGACTCATTAATTGCACATCAGAGGTTGTTCAACACTGGTACGGCGCGTACCTTAAATTTTGCCGGAAGGAAAAGAATAAATATATTTCAAGATATTCATACAAAAGTTTAATCAGTAAGACATTTTCGAAGCTTCTGGGGGTCCCTCACACGCCTACGAAGACGGCGCGCGAAGAAATTCCCAAGCTTAATTAATTGTTGAAGAAACCTGGAATTCACCGCGGTACGGCGATCCGCAAAAGCTCATAAAACGGCTCTTGAACTCCGCCTGGACTCTGGGAAGCATGGCAAACGCATAGGAAAGACCAGGATGGCCACGGAGAAGGCGACGGAGTTAAAATTCGCATGGAAACGCGGAAAAAAGGGAAGGAGAAGCTAGAGCCCGCCATGCCGGTAGAAGTTGAAATGGCGGTTAAAACGGCGGCGATATCTTGGCTTCTAAACTGCCGAGCAGAAACCGAACGTGTCGACAAACATGTCCACGAACAAGACAAACGACGAGCATGACAACAAAATTTCTACGACGAGAGAGAAGACTGATGCGGATTGTGTGGCTTCCGTGAAATTGAAAACGGAAATAATCGTAAAATTATCGTTAAAATTATTATGAGGGGCATAAAGGCCCATACATTGTTTATCGACAAAATGGGAGAATAATGCCAGAAAAGGCTATTAACCAGTTTGATCTATCCGAACTGCTGCTGAAACAGGGATTTAGCGATATCAGCGAGGAGGTTGCTAGAATTGGCTATGGCAGGTGTAAGATTGCGTGCGGGTATTGCAAAGGTCGTGGTTTCGCTGCTCAGGGTACTTAAGCGAATCTTTAGGCACTTTTGTCAAAAAGCAGGATTAATTTTGGGATCCCTGGAGGCACTACTCGGAGGAACAGCTAGCAGAGCTTGTAACCTCGGACATCCCAATTGAGGAATGAATTCCGGATTACTCGAAGAGACAGAGCGGGAACGTGTACCTACCGGCAGGTGAAACTCTGGTTCAGAGGGAGCAGCTACCAACTAAAAGTCAATTTGCTATACTCCTAAAGTAGAAGTGATACCTTTTGTTCAGTTTACTCAATGTTTCCGGGTGCTAGGGTTTGGCCACCAGGCGCAACATTGCAAGAGTGGATCGAAATGTTTCAAATTCGGACAAGATCACAACAAGGATTATTGTCTGCTCAGGGCTGGTCTGTGTAAACTGCAAGGGGAACGCTGCCACTCACCCGCAGTGCGAGGCCAGGAAAAAAGCCGTACGCCATACAAAAGTGTATGACACTAGAAAACCTAACCAGAGCTGAGGTCAAAGGCTAGATATCCGATCCTTTTGACAGAACTTCCCCAACCTAAGGGATCGAGGGAAATTTCCCAGACCTATTTGGTAATTGACCGCTCCCTGAACTCCCTAAATAACAGTTCAGGAGTCCGCCAGGAAATTCATTCTGTCACCTCTTTCGCCGAGGTGACCAAATCCAACAGGGTTGCCGCCCGGAATGCAGAGGCGGCCAAGGCAGCAGCCAACATGGCAGAGTGGAGGAACTCGTTAAACGCAGACTGCTTCCAAATGAGCGAGAAATTTGTTAGATCCTCATCGTGGCGTCTTTCTGGCCCAGGATAAGCTAAACGCACTAGGAGCCAAACTCACTGCGTTCCTGGTTGATCCAAATAACATCATTAAAGGAGATTCTGAAGCGAATAAATTTATCGAGGAAATTAGAGAATCGGTCAATGCTTCCAACGCAGAACTAGATAGGCGTCAGATTGCCCAATGGGATGGCGGTTGGTTTCCAAAACACCCAACAATGAAGATTCTTCAGCTAACATTCAAAGTCTGACAACACAACAACAAACAAACAGCTCCTCTCAATGTTCCTAGGAAAACAACGCAATAGATACATTGCATTTCTCTAGAGATTTGATTGCGGAACAACAACGCGGACTGCAGCATTTGGATTATAACTTTTTCTGCAAGCCCAGAGAGGACGGCTACGGCGGGTAGGTATCTATATTAGGAAAAACATTCAATTCAGCATTTTTAAAAAATAGAGAACGACTTAGAAATTTTAGGGAATTAAAAACATCAAAACCTCAAGAGCAATTTCAATATCTTTTTAGCATATATGCACCACCATCAACAACAGTTTCCACATTTTAAATCGGGCACAAAAAAGATCTTGAGTTTGCGGCCTCTTGGACATACAATTCCTCAATAGTGGGCGGGGACTTCAACGCTAAGTCATCTATCTGGGGAAATGCGACCGTGATCGCAAGGGTCGCTGCGTTGAGAATGCTACCTGAGAGGCGGGATTTGTCTGCCTAAATACGGTTCCCCAACATTCTCCAGGGCCATCTCAATTCTTGTTCTTGACCTTTCTTTCGAACTTCAGAAATGGAAGTATTAACTGGCAAGTCCTTAAAACGAAAGCTCACGAACAGCAACCACTTCCCCAATTGTTATATCAGTGCAAGGCCTTTAATGCTCCCCCAAGGCAGAAGATGCTTCACAACAGAATGGTCCGGATTCTGGGGTGTGCTTGACTTCTCAAATCTGGGAGGAGCTCAATGAAAAGTTAAATCCCCTTGACCTTAAAAAAAACTTGTCACCTTCCCAAGCAAGAACAAATTATGTTGCTAGAAATGGTGGAACGAGGAAAAGGACAAACTTTTTCGCGTGAGAAACGCTTGCAGGCAGAAATTCTACTTCACCAACAAATTGGTCGATGCCAGAGCAACCTTAGAAGCCGACCAAAATTCAAAATCACGTAAAAATCTCAGAAAGCGCAACTTCTCCAAGTTTGTAGAAGAGGTCTCTTCATCGCCCTCTATGTGGAGCAGGGTGAAGAACCTCAAAAAATACGATCAAATCAAAAATGTAGGGGAACAAATGGACGAAACTGAAGATGACAAAACTTTCAATATGGTCCAAGCAACCCCATCCGTCAAACAGCAGGGCCCTAAGAAAAATTCTTCCCCTGTTAGGATCAGAAGACCCGGAACCCCTGGAACTGGAAGAATTCCTGGCCTTCCCTAAAACCAGGAACCCTAATTCGGCTAGAGGGATCTCATCTCTTTCAGGATGCTCAAAAGCTCCTGATTGGGAAAACAAGACATTTTGAAATTATAAATAAGGTATGGAGTGGCGGCCATCCCTGAAGTCTGGCGCAGGGTAAAGGTGGTACCCATCCCCAAAAAAAGAATGCAGACCTCTACCTCCTTTCCAAAACCACAGGCCCATTTGTTTGGATTAACACGCTTTTTAAATATATAGAGGGTTGATAAAAGTTGAAGTTGGACGAGCACATAGCAAACTATGACCTGCTGCCGGTCAGGTCCTATGCCTTCAGGAGAACAGGTTCACGGCGCTATGCATCAACGACCTTATCAACAAGGTTCTGCACTGAAAGCGAGGGATGTCAGGTTGTCGCAGCTTGTCTAGATCTACAAAGAGCGTTTGACTGCGTAAGAGTAGACACCTCGAGCACAGGATGGGGATAATGGTTCAATCCAAGCCTCACGGCTTCCTTAACAGACGAATACTCATAAAGGGCAAAAAGCGAGGTAGAGGTGAACAGAGGTGTTAGCCAGGGTAGCTGTCTCAGCCCAACCCTTTTCAACCTTTACACAGCCGAACTACATGATATTAACAGTCATAACTGCTTACTGTTTCAGTATGCTGATGACTTTTATTGTTTGTTTTCACAAAGATGTGTCCATTGCGAAACGTGTGCTGGAAGACAGTATAGATAAGTTCGAAGAGAAATGCAATAGGCTAAACCTGTCGTTCAATCCGGTGAAATCTAAAGTGATTTACTTCAATCGTAGAACTGCGCTAAACATCTCGCATCAAGGAGTTGAGATCAGACAATTAGAGCAGGTCAAATACCTTAGGCAGGACTATCTCAGCAAACAACTCAGCCTCTGGTCATATTGATCTGTAGCCATCGGAGTCGAACAGAAACTGTGCGTTTTTTTAGATTACTCAGTGGGTGCCACTATGGTATTAGCCCTAAGAGAGGGCTTATATTTTACAAGGCCTTCGTCAGAAGTAGGCTAGAGTAAATCTGCCTTGGCCAAAATCAAATCTCCCTGCAACCATCACCTCAGAAAGTCGCTTGGTCTGATAATCTGCACTCCCGTTCCTATCTTATATCACATGGCAGGAGAACTTCCCGGATTACAGGATGAGATTCCTGGCGGCAAAAGAAGTTAGTTAAGGTGCTTGTTTAATCTCCCAGCAAATTATGAAACAGTGGCAGCAAATAGGGATTTGAACACGGGCTACTAAGGCATATCGGGAGTTGGCAGCATAATAGATAGAGTTGAGGTTTTCGAGGAATACATCTTCGTTTTGCACTAAAATTGGCTCTGACTTAGATTTTTCAAGGGTTCTGGGGCTAACAAAGAACGCTATAGACCAAAGCAGGTATCATGTTTCTCCACAGGGAAAAGAAGGAAAAACTGGCAAGGAAACTTTTGAAATCTATTACGGACGGGTTGATCGCAGATGGGCATTCCAGCGCGCTTTCCTGCACGATTGAACAGGTTTTAGATGGCTATTACACGCACAAAACCCTTTCCTCGTTGTCCGCCGAGCTACTTGCTATCGAGAAGGCGTTTGGACCATGCTATTTCGAACAGCTTTCCTCGTGTCGCGCTCCTGACGAACGCAGAAACGGGGCTCTCATTCTGGCGAAGAACATCAGGATAACTTTATCGCCTACAAAGTCAGAGAAAAGGTTCAACAAAATCAACATCTAAAACCGTAGAGGTTCACTGCATTCCTGGACACGCTAACATCCCTCAGAACACTTCAGTTGATGCAGCAGCCAAAGAAGCCCACAGACGAGGAAATACACAGTGGTTAAATGGAACCTTAAAGACGCTATGTGAAATACACGGGAATTTTTAAAAAGCAGAATGGGCGAGAGAATGCGCCGGTTTATGGCGGTAAGCACCGAGGTTACTGCTCGCTTTTCCCTCAACATCATCAAGCCGTGGTTCCTTAATAAAGAAACTAAACTTAAAGCCATTGACGCTAAAAGAGATCAACCAGACTACTTAGTGGTAGCGCATTTGACGAGCACACACTCGCCCAAAATGCATGTAGGTCCTAGTAACATATGTGATACGATAGTATCGAGGTATCGCACGTAATTTTTAATTGTACCAGAGTACAACACAACAAGGCAAAACTTCCCATCTCTAAGAAAATATAATGATATCTACAAATTCTTTAAAAGAAAAGGCGTACCAAACACTAATTGACTTCATCGACGAAATTGATGTTTAAAACTATAGCCTACTCAACATCTTCTATTCTTTGACCGGGCAATTTCCACCCGGCGGGCGGCCAAATAAACCCTCGGGTAGCATGGTTAAAACCCCAAAAAAAAATTAATTGCACATCTTTCAAACTTTGTACTCTTTTTCGAAAAACACTTTAATAAAAACATTATTTTTTTTAAAAGAGTTAAAAAAGATCTTCGTTTTTCGGTTGGAAAATTGTGAAATTCAACCCGCAGGTTCCGTTGGCGGTTGGAAAAAACCACGGCAAACCAAAAAGAAAGCAAACCCCTGCAGCCAGCAGGAGCGCTGACGAATGTCATCTACAATGTTATCTAGGCGTTGACGCCAGCCAAATCGAACCCCTTTTGTTTTTTCCGCGCGTGCCGAACGTAATTCGGTTCTGCCGACCGTGCGCAGTAGCAGAGAACTTCGTTTTATCTTTTCGTCTCCTTTGCGCCTGGGTCGACAGAACTCTTTGGCTTTGTTCTTTGCTATTTGCAAGCGTCAAACGAAGTTTTAATAAGTGAAATTAAGTAATCTGTGATTATTATTAATATGAGGTAAGTGCAGTTTTTAAATAATTAATAATATGTGTTGTGCACGTGTTAAATAAAGAAAATTCAATTGTATAAAAGGTTAAATTTATGAAAAAACTGTGTTCAAATTATATTAATGTTTCGCTGCATTCAATTATATATCTTTATTCTTCTCTTATGCTCGGGAATAAAAGAAGAATAAAGAAATAGAATGTAAATCCGTATTAGCGAATTAAATTGTTATAATCTGCGGTGGGCACGAAATTGCAATTTGTGAGCAGTCCAGCAGCAAAACAAACAACAAAAGAAAAGCAACAAAAAGTAACCCTTATTTGTGCGGCTTGGCTCGAGCAGGTAATGAACAGCCCACCGCTGACCTACAGTGAACATTGTTGTTTTTGTTGAAACAAACAACCGTTTTAAAAATCGAACAAACTCTTTCTTTTTATACAATTGTTTAAAAAAAACATAATAATTAATTAATTAACATATCCATATTATTTCATCAGCGGTGAAGATGAAAATACCCAACGAGCCAGCAGATAAAGTGATTATGAAGGCTATTCACAATATTAAGAATAGCTATTTTCAAAAGGGCGCAAGGGACAAAAAATACAAAGCTCTAGCATCCTTAGACAATAATTAATAATAATTTTAATAAATAAAACTAATTGGAAAAAACCAATTGAATTTATTACTTTTTATATTAAGTGCATGATTTTTCGGGAAAAATCATCACTTATAAAATGCGTGATTTTTAGGCAAAAATCATCGCTTATTAAGTGCATGATTTTTCGGCAATGCTCGATGACAATGTCATCGATTATGCCCTAGGACATCTCCATGTTAAAGTAAACAGCTCAGCGTGTGGCCGGTCATCAACTATGTCATCGGGGGTAGTGACGCGGTCATCGACGTGTCAGCAGCTGAGTCATTGATGACCCGTACTGCAGGGACTCGTCGGTACACATACACAAGTCGAAAAGAACCGCAAAATGATGCAAACACCTCCGCCGTTGCACTGGAAGAGAGAGAAGGAAGAAGCTGTACCAGGAACGTCGCGCCCGAGTGCAAGCGAGACGGAAGATTTTGAAAATGCGGAAAACAATACTGAGGACAAAATTGATCAAATGATAAAGCTGCTAAGTTTGAAAGTGCATTGCGATGGGCAACGAGAAATCCAAATGAAGATCGCTCCAGATAATTTTACAAAAGTTGTGAGCGATTGTGATGGAAAATCGGTTCCCATAGAAAAATGGTTTGAGATTTTCGAAAAAATGCCGACGCATATGAGCTTACTGAAAAGCAAAAGTATGTGCAGGCCAGAGGAAAATGACTGGTGCAGCTAAGCTTTTCCTTGAAGCTGAATGCGTGTGCACCTATGAGGAACTCAAGAACGTATTATTGGATGAATTCACATGTAGCTATAACAGTGCAGACATTCATAAGCTGCTGCAAGAAAGAAAGAGGAAGAGTAGTAAGTCGATGCAGATGAGAAAAATAGCAGCAGTCGGACATGTTGAAGACGCGGCTGTTATAAGCCATATTGTGAACGGTCTGGACATAAGAAACGAGTATAAGTATGCCATGTATCGCTGTAAGACCTTCAGGGCCTTGAAAGAAGAGTTCGATATCTATGATCGTTTGAACATATCGGAGAAGAAGGGCAATAAAGAACAGCATAAAACGAGTTTCAAGCAGCAAAGTGGGCAAAGCGGTAAAAAGAATATTGCTATAACTGTGGATCAGGAGAACACAAACGCAAAGACTGCAAAGCCGAAACGAAGTGTTTTAAGTGCAATCAGAATGGTCACATTTCGCGTAACTGTCCTTATGAAGCTGATAAAGTTGATAAAGTTCGCGTCATTTCGGATCGCAGTCGCATGAAAAAAAGTTGAAATAAACGGCATTGTAGTTGACTGTCTTGTGGATACAGGGTCAGATGTAACCATAATCAAAGAGAGTATGTTGAAGACCATGAACAACGTTAAACTTTTGAAGTGCACAACTATGTTGCGCGGTCTGGGTCAGATATCAACAAAGCCTGTTGGATACTTTAATGCAGAAGTTACCGTGGATAAGTTGCAGACCAAACAGAAGTTTTTAGTAGTCCCCAGTAGCCAGATTGATTTCGACGCACTTTTGGGGCATGATTTCATTAAAAGTTCCGTTTCGTCGCTGATATGCAAGGATACACGTTTTGAAGCTTGACGCAGATCCTGTGCCAACAGATGAGCATACTCTTATATATAATGTAACTGAAGAGTCATCCTTTGTAGCTCCGCCGCAATATCGAAAAGACGTTGAACAGATTATAAGAAACAGTTACCAATTGCCCACAGAAGTTGCAAAGCAGTCTCCAATCCAACTGAAGATAGTTCCCGACGGAGTAATCAAGCCGTTTCATCACTCACCGAGTCGTTTATCAACAGACGAAGCCAGCGCCGTAAAGAAGCAAGTCGAAGAATGGATCGAGCAAGGAATCGTGCGCAAGTCGTCTTCAAATGTGGCGAGCAGAGTTGTCGTCGTGAAGAAAAAGATGGTACACTTAGAGTTTGCTTAGACTACAGGAAGTTAAACAGCGTGGTATTGCTGGTCTGCTTCCCAGTCCCGATCATGGAGGAAGTCTTGGAAAAGCTGCAGTCGGCTAAGTGGTTTACCATAATGGACCTTGACAACGGATTTTTCCATGTGCCTATGGAAGAGCAAAGCAAGTCGTATACGGCCTTCGTCACAAATCAGGGATTATTCGAGTTTAATAAAGCGCCTTTCGATTCAAGAACTCGCCAGCTGCGTTCATTCGGTTCGTAAGCTATATTTTTCAAGAATTAATCAACTCTGACACTATGCAGCTTTATATGGACGACATAATTGTTTACGCCGCGTCGCCCGAGGTATGCATGAGGAAGACGAAGTTGGTTCTGGAGACAGCTGCGCAGTTTGGCCTAAAGATCAAGTGGAAGAAATGTAGCTTCATGCAGCCACGCATTAGCTTTCTTGGCCATATCATTGAGGACAGGAGAATCTGGCCCGGCAAAGACAGCAACTGTCAGTCGGTTTCTACATGAAAAGACGGTAAAAGCAGTTCAAAGCATTTCTGGGACTCACAGGCTTTTCAGAAAGTTCATCCTGGCTATGCACAAGTTGCCCGGCCGCTCATTTTAATCTACTCAGGAAGGAGGGCAGTTTTCAACATTGGCGAAGCAGAGCAACAATGCTACAAACCTTTAAAGAATCTGCTTGTAATCGCACCTGTATTACTTTTTTTATACTCACGAGAAGCCCGGAACTCCACACTGATGCATCCAAAGAAGGTTTCGGAGCAGTTTTGTTGCAACAGTTTGATGGCAATTTCCACCCGATTGGAGTAAAAAGACTAGAAGATGAGCAGGAGGGCCGAACAAAAAACAGGGTATCAAGTGGTTAGCACTATCCCCCCTAAATTAACATTTGAACTTAAGATACCATCGATAAGACCCCAACCGATAATTAGACGTAAATGATATTACAAAGGCCTAACCGCAACACTTCCTTTTCATCCGCGAGGGAGACCGGTCGTGTTTTTCTTGCAGTCTGAAAATTGGCTTTTCAAGCAACAAAGGCTTAATTAAAAGTGGTTGAAAAAATTGGATCATTGTTTCATTCAAATCTTCATCAATATATAAAATTTTCATCTTTCATTTCAAAGGAGAGGTAAGTCTTTGGCAATCTGGTTAAAACCAACAAGAAGTATGGCGGACGCCGGTCACTCGGTGTCTGCCAAATTGAAATCCCCTGATCCGGGTGGCAAAAGCAGCAAAATTCAAAACCAAAACAATGGTAAAAACTTCAGTGCTTTGAGTTCCAGAGTGAAAGAGGACATATTCGACAGCTTGACTAACGAAAGTAACCAGCAAAATAGATGCGCAAGGAAACAAAAAAGCGACAACCACCAATACAGACATAAATAGCAAAATGCTGACAGACGACAGTGACAAAATGGTGGAGGCTTCTGACGGTGTGACCGTTCCACAATTCTCACACAAATGCCATAAATGGTTTTCTGGAATACTGAAAAGACTAAAACAATAATAAAAATACTAATCAATTATAAAACTCAATAAAATGCTTAAGGTATCGAAAGGAAACAGTGTTGTAGTGAGTGCCACATCGGTGATGCGGCAGTAATTGGTATCGACTAAGAACAGTACCCTCTTCGAAAACAAAAACACCAAAAATGGCTTATTCTTTTTTTGAAAACTAAGACACTTTAAAATCAAAGGAATTAAAGAAATCGTAGCTCTTGCGCCTGCTATACAAGATATATATTTTAAGGTTTTCCAGTGAAGCAAATCGATCTAGTTTTTAAATGAGGAGTTAAAAAAAATGAATTTAGTGGCATTTATACCAAAAGACTATGTGGAATCCTATGGAGTAATTAAAAGGGGGTACCCACTCGGTTTTTCTGGGGACGATGAAATCGATGAAAAATATTGCCTCAAACATCAAGATTAGCCAGTTGAATTAGCAAAGGAGGTAGAAAATTAATACCGATGACAACAACGACACTCAATCTTATACCCTTAGAACGGTCTAAAATTGGTTTTGAAGGTTCAGACATTCCAGAAAAGAATCTCTTTTTGGGATATGTGGGATGAGAAGTAGCGCCTTACGTTCCCAGAGTAAAGGCAACGCGTTACTATAATTGTAGCTTGCCGGTCACACTTCGGCCAGATGCAAATCAGCTAGGAGTTACAATAAGTAGCGAGTCGAGAGTGCAATGGGTCGTGTTGGTCTCAAGTGTATCCTTTACCAATGGGAAAGAATCGCCAGCTAGGGACGAACTGGTATTGCTTATGGGAAAGGAGATGGACATTAACAAAATAATGATGACAATCAAAAATCGCGCGAAAAGAAGTGCTTAGTACTTACTCAATTCATCAAAATTTTTCGTTGTTAGACAATTATGAAAAAACTATCCAAAACTAGACAAGGATGAGGGAAATGTTCAAAACAAAAACGTTAAAGCAAATGAAATTTAAAAAACACAGTTATGCGAGCAGGTTAGTGCAGAGACCTTTGGTTCCTGCACAAAAACCTCACTATCACTTAGAATCATATACCAACGATTCTAGAGATCACGTACATTTTTCGAAAGCAAAGAACTAAAGAAAACAAATTTACCATTCAACAGATGGTTGACATGTTGTCTCGTTTAGTCGACTCAAGTGATGTGTCACATCCATCAAAAAGTGACCAGTACAAATGATAGCAATATGGAACATAATGTAGACGGAAACATGAACAAACAGAGAGAAACGAACCTTTTTAAAACATCTAAATAAATATGAAATTTTTACAACATAACATTCAATCTATTAAAGCCAATAAAACGACCTAGAATTCTACTTAAACAATGAAAACTTCGACTTTGCCATTCTGGCTGAAGTTTTCTCTCACGATCTCCGTTTTAGGAAACTAGCCAACTTCAATATGTTAGAAAAACATAGAGAGAACGGTTATGGAGAAGTGGCGATTGCCTATAAAAAGACTTCAGAGTTAAAAGACTGATATATGAGACAGAGCAAGATATAATTATAGCAAGGACCATCAACAAAAAGATAAATTTTTATCACCTCAGTATATTTTGAACCTTTGTTGTCTCTTGCATCCTTCAAACAAGCGATTGACAATCTCCTTGAATATTTAGACGCATTCGGAAAAGTCATAATTGCAGGCGATTTCAACGCAAGACATACCTTTTTGGAGACAGAACCAACAGTGGAAAGGGAACTTTTCTCATGCAAGCTATGTCAAACGCTGGCTATAGGGTAGCAAATGACCACAGACTCACATTCAGAAGACACATCGACTCAACATCAGGGTCTGTGCTCGATTTAACTTTCACAAAAGGTATTCGTATAGAGAATTGGAAATGTGAAAATTTTTTCCTAGGAGGCAGCCACCATCACCCAATAACCTTTGAAACAGCAGGATATCAATACAAGCTCAAACTTTCCTTGCCAAAAACAGGCTACTGAAAAGCTAAGCCAGTTTGAGGCTGACAAAGAAATGGATAATTTAGCGAAGAGCATCCAACAGGAAATAAAAGCAGCTACTTATGAAATCAAAAATAAATGTCCAAAATTATGGTGGGACGAGAATTTAGCCAAATTATTCAGGAGTTTGCAGAGTCGCAGAAGAAGGCAGCTTCAGAACCCTCCTTTCAAAATTATTGTTCTGCTGTTAACCTCAAGGTTAAATGGAAAAATCTGTTAAAATTGCCAAAAGAACAAGCTATGCCAGGAAGTTAACAGAGTTAAATGTAAAATCGAACACAAGAGAAGCCTGGAGATTCCTCAGAAATCTAAAAAACTGTCAAGAGGACACCCCAGAAATTTTCGACCCTGATAAAGCTGGGCCATACCTGGAATTCCTTAACGAACAAATAACCTCAGAAGCAAAGGATGTAGACGAAGAAATGTACTCAACCAAGAATAATGAAAATCCTTTCTTTCCTTGGAAGAGTTAGAGGCTGTGTTAGTGAGAAACAGAAAAACGGCAGGAGGAATAGATCACATCACATACGAGATGCTGAGTGCTCTTAACACTAGTATAAAGACAGAACTTGTACATTTTACAACCGTCGAGTGGCTATGTGCGATTTTCCAGTTGAATGGAGGAAGGCCTAAAAGTATGTGGGGAAATGGTTAACCTTCTCTCGATCGCTATCGCAATTGAGTGGAAGAGCCACGTTCGGAGGAGCAATTTCTCCAAATTGGATCGGGTCCGAAGTGGCTCGACGAAGCGATGGGCAATGAGTTGGAAAAGGAAGAAGGGTCAGTTCCCAAGAAGGGGTAAAAGAGTTGAGAAGTGCGCGCTGCTAACAGAAGGAAATAACGTTTTACAGACGCGAAAAGTTGAACGCCGGCTGAGAGAAAATACCGTTGGACCAAGCCAGTTGAAGCATCTGGGCGCAGCATACGACCGCTCCGCTTCAGGGAAGCTGGCCACGACAGCGCCGGTATCCAAAGCCGCTTCGACCTCTACAGCGGCGGTAACGTTACCGCCAACAACAACAGCTAGGCAGCAGTCTTCCGCTAGTCAGCTACAGCGCCAACAGAACAGCTAGCCGCAGCAGCCCAGTCCCCGCGCTATCATCGGCCGTTAGCGCCAACAGAACGGCTTGCCGTAGTAGCCAAATCCCCCGCGCTGGCACCGACAGTTCACGCCAACAACAACAGCTAGCTTCGGCAGCTGACATCTCCACATCAAACATCATACAACCGGATTACCACCTACATTAGTTCAGTCGCCTTCAGCGAAAAAATTTAATAATTTAACCCAAGGGAGGGAATGTAAACCGGGAAGGGGTATAGGAACCCGAAGCAGCATAGCTGAAGACCCTCGCAGTCCCTCTTCTATCTTTCTCCTTCATTCCCTCTTCTCTCTACCTCCAAAAACAAAAACAAAAATAAAAAAACCCATCCCGCCAAGCTCAAGCGTCGCTCCCGCGATCTGGGACGACAAGCGTAGAGCGAGACAGGCAAACGCCGCATCAGTGCGGATGAGCGTAGGGGCTTGGAGAGCGTGATAATGCTCCCGTAGAGGTCTTCGTGTTTTTTCTTGCCTTTCAGCCGACGTCGAAGCGCTTCTACGTTGGAGAGGAACAAAGTGCATGTAACTGCCATCTGCAGGTAACCATAATTTAATCTCGTGCCCGCTCTATATCCGGCCTATGCTGAGTGGTGTTTCCGAACTCCCTCACTCCCCTTTTCCCATGACCCAGTTGAGGTGTTCAGAAGCTTACGCTAGCTAAAATTGTGGTTAACATTCTAGCTGAATAACATAGGTTAACATTAACAGCGTCATCTACATAATCTTAACATTAACTTTATACCTTATACATTTACATGTTAGTTTTACAGATTAGATATTTTTAGTGTAATTAATGTTCAAGGGGGCGCATAAAGTTGGGTCTTTTTCTGAATAAATTTATAATGTTTAATATGTGTTAGAGCGTTATTATTGGAGCCATGCGTCGGGTATCGTCCCTGTCAAGGTAGTCATAGTGGCCAAAGGGATCGTCAAAACGAGGAGATGGAGATGACGATCATGGTTGGGAGGGCTATGCGCAAGCTCAACACCTGCTGCGTTTAAAGGCGCCACTATGGCCTAGTCCGGTTCCGTCCTGTCTGTCCGTCGCTGTAAGTGTATGGGTGTTCTATGTTGTGGATAGCGTCAAATAGCACGTGATTAATAATTGAGTTTTTAATGTTTGCGATCCCGGTATCCGAGCGAGTTTCAAACCCATCCCTACTTTACCGAATATGGAAGCCGGATCCAGCACGTGCTTCGTGTCGGATACCACCACCACCCGCTCGAACGGTATAGGTAACATGCTACAACCATTAGAAACTGTCAAAATTGGTTTCGAGGGTTCAGACATCCCAGAAAAGGTATCTCTTTTGGGATATGTGGGATGAAAGTAAGCATATATGTTCCCAGGGTAAGGCAACGTTATAATTGTGGCAGACTTGGTCACACTTCGGCCAGATGCAAATCAGCTAGGAGGTGCAATAAATGCGGAGTCGAGGAGTGCAATGGGTCGTGCATTGGTCTCAAGTGTATTCTTTGCAATGGGAAAAATCACTCAGCTAGGGACAGACTGTTGTGCCCAGTATGGGAAAAGGAGATGGACATTAACAAAATAATGACAATCAAAAAAATCGCGCGAAAAGAAGTTCTTAGTACTTATTCAATTCATCAAAATTTTTCGTTGTTAGACAATTATGAAAAAACTATCCAGAATTCGACAAGGATGAGGGAAATGTTCAAAACAAAATTTAAGCAAAGAATTTAAAACAGTACAATTACAAGACCTTTTTTACAAATACATCAAGAATTAA